>JASEVX010000003.1:70181980-70362565 GCA_031761405.1 Serripes groenlandicus
ATGAAGTTTCATAAAATTCCAAAAAGCGGTTGCAGAGAAATAGCCCGGAAATGAATTTAGTCATACATAGCCTGATGGTGGGGTAAAGGGCCATAACTCCGTGCAAAATAATCCAACCGAAACGCAAACACGATATGCGCATCTACACTTGGTGGTGATCCTTCCTATGAAGTTTCATCAAATTCCAAAAAAAGCGGTTGCAGAGAAATAGCCCGGAAATGAATTTAGTCATACATAGGGGTAAAGGGCCATAACTCCGTGAAAAATAATCCAACCGGAACGCAAACACGATATGCGCATCTACACTTGGTGGTGATCCTTCCTATGAAGTTTCATCAAATTCGAAAAAGCGGTTGCAGAGAAATAGCCCGGAAACGAAAGTGTGACAGCGTGACGGACTGACGGACTGACGGACTGACGAATGAGAAATAATAGTCCCCGCGCTTTCGCGAAAGCGGGGGGACAATTAATTAAGCACTGTCTGTCCCCCAACAAGAAACAAATTAATAGGCAAATTGTAGAAATTTAAGTTACAAAAACAGAATTTGAAAAACATATTGAAAAAAACGAAACTTAGCATGCATTTAAGTTTAATTTGTACATATATATCTGTTTTATTTTTTATTAGGTCAGGATTGTAATAGACTGTAAGATTTCCAAGGATGTTGATGGAAAACAACACTAGAAGGCATTGAAGAATGTTCTGATTTATTTTTACAAATGCCAGTTATTTGTAAACTAGTAATACATATAATTGAAAACTGACTCTTACCATGGTTGATTGAATGACTTGCGCTTAACATTACTCCACACAACAATCTTACAAGGCAGATGGCTAACTTTGCATGATCTGGCTGAATGTATAATCTTGAGACAATTTAAGATGACTGAGAAAAATGTAATTTTTGACAAATATTTTCAAAAGTCCCATTTATAATGATGTATGTTGGAAAGGTTAAAGTTTAGCCGGCCTTGTCTGATGTAAATTACTTGATTTCTGTGACTAATCCGAATACATTGTCGGAATGGTGTAATTGATCCAAAATGAACATATCCAAAATGAACAATATGTTCCTATTCAACAACATTTTCACTTTGAACACCTATCTCCTTTTCTGGTTTTTAATTTGTAAAACATGAAAACAGCATCAGATTATTTGTTAATAAGTACCAGACTTAGTGTCAACAACAGTTACTGAATATATATACATGTATCTGAAATATGTTGTTTGAAAAAAAAATGGATAATATAAGATCTGATCAATATATTCAATATACATTTTATTGCATAAAACAATAAACAGTATGTTTATAGCAAATAAAGAAATTATAAAAAGTACAAACAGAGAAATGGATTTTCCAGAAGAATTTGCAATAATTTAACATTGTTAGTGATCATGTTAAAATTGCTCTATTATAAAAATATGATGTATAAATTTCGTTAAAACTTTGATATTAGAACGGTTATCAAAGCTGGATCAATCCTTGAACATGTACAGATTCTCAGAGTTATCAATGTTGATAACCATTCCTTTTTTTAATTGTTATTGCTCAATTATAAAAGCTTTTGAAAAGGGTACAGGGAGTAAACTATTTTCACTAGAAGCCTGGATAAAAATGTAATAAGTGTTTAAGTAAGACAACTCCCCACAACATAATTGTTTCATGTATACATTGTTAAGTTTAGTTGCCTCTTTCAAAACATGTACCTGCTGAGATTTGATCTTAGAACTCTTGTTAGACCAGGTGTTTTACCATTAAACTACAGTATAGGTTTTTATTTTGAGCAGCAGTTCATGAAAATATGTGTACTTTTATTACCAGTAAAGTATAAGAATTTTTTTGTTACAATGAATGTATACCAATTTAAATTTTACCATTTCTATTGTATAGATTATACAATTTCACACAGAAAAATGGATTTCACAATAAATTACATAGAAAACAGATACATTTCTGTGGTATTTCAGTTATATCAGAGGACAGAACACTTATGTGAGGTCACTGGGTGACTAACATAACTGACATTAATTATGAACTGCCTTATAGCCTTTTTCTGTTGAAAAACAGATTACGTTTTCTTTATTGTTCAACCAAAATGTTTATACAAATTTATTTGAATAAAAAGTATTTTGAGTGTTTGTTGAATTTAAAAAGAGATTGATCCTCTTTATCTACAGATTTCAATGCTCAGTTTGTTTTTACCTTATTTGAGTTTGATATAGTTAGTGTACATTGCCCTGTTTCATAGACGGACCTAAATCGGTGACCGTAAAAGGCTTTTATTTTGCATTTGCTCTTCAATTTGAAGAGTTCTATGACATCATTGGTTGTTGTGCTCCCAAGTATGAAAATAGTGCTGTCAATAGATGTTGAATCTTTTTCAAATATTGTTTGAATACATACATGCAGAGTATTTAAAATAACCTAGTGAAAATAATGTTTAAATTCTTAGTACCAAGTTTGTCCAATCTGATCAATAAACACATTTTGGATAAAAAAAAAAAGAAGGAAACTACTAGAAATTCAGCCTGTTGAAAGAAAAGTAAAGTGTTTTACTGATAGCCCCCATATGACATCATTTCTTTTAAACAATCATGACTCATTTGAGTTTGATCAATAAACACATTTTGGTTAAAAAAAAGATGAATCTACTAGAAATGCAGCCTGTTGAAAGACAAGTAATGTGTTTTACTGATAGTCCACATATATATGACATCATTTCTTTAAAACAATGGACTCATTTGAGTTTGATCAATAAACACATTTTGGATAAAAAAAAGATAAATCTACTAGAAATTCAGCCTGATGAAAGAAAAGTAATGTGTTTTATTGATAGCCCACATATGACATCATTCCTTTAAAACAATGGACTCATTTGAGTTTGATCAATAAACAAATTTTGGATAAAAAAAAATATGAAACTACTAGAAATTCAGCCTATTGAAAGAAAAGTTATGTGTTTTACTAATAGTCCACATATAACATCATTTCTTTAAAACAATAGACTCATTTGAAGGCATGAAGGTGTTTTCCTCTCTTTCAGGTTGGAGGATATAGACATTAAGACATTTACTATGTATACCCCAAAATCAGGGTGAACTGATTCTGGTCATACTTTCATGATTTGACAAAGACTAGGTCATAGACATAAACTGTTAAACTGTACAATGTAAAAAAATAATGTAAATTGAAGGCAAATAATTTGAAATTGACTGTAGTTTTGTTTGTTTGCTACATTTACTGCAATAAATAGATAAACGTCTTAAAGTCAATACAACTAGACAGTCGAAGATATGATAGTTTTAATAGCTATTTTCTTGAGTGGAGTCAACATTTGACAAGACGGCTTCGGCTTCAAATGACAGATACAGTCATAAACGATACACACCATGTGACGTCACGCGATGTGACGAAAGCATCGTGGATCGTTCCCAACAGATATAACAAATAATTTAGAAATGAAGTTATATTTTTAAGCAAATTATTGATATAATAAATAGCTTACCTTGAAATGAAGCTATGCCGATACAGAAACAGAATTGTTCGTCCTTTTCAGTTAAAATAATATCCGAGGCCAGTGTAACGAACGATAACTTCCGTTGAAATTATTTACAATCATTTTCAAGTGTTTATTGCTTCTCTATATTGCAAAGATATAAAATCCATGAAATAATGATGACAGGTACAAAAGAATAGTCGACTTAGCCTTCATAAAGTCCTTCCAGTGAATGAAATCCATTTGTGACGAGTCAAACTATCTTTTCCTACCATTCCTGTCGTTTTCCTTTTGTTATTTATTTATTACTTGCCTTACAATGACGTTACTTTTCGTTGCAATGACGTCACATTTGGCAATCTCTATTACATAGGCGCTCTCGCTCTCTATTACATAGGCGCTCTACATTCACCAGTAAGACCGGAAGCAAAATGGCCGAAAAAAAGTGCTATGGGGTTGAGATTTGATATGTGAAAAACAGTAAGATTGTACTGAATTCTCGTTGTTTTGATCTCGTATGATGTGTTCGTACGTGTAACCTATAGGCGTGATTCGCTCGAGCCTTCGGCTCAAGCTTTCACACGTATAAATTTCGTTAAAACTTTGATATTAGAACGGTTATCAAAGCTGGATCAATCCTTGAACATGTACAGATTCTCAGAGTTATCAATGTTGATAACCATTCCTTTGTTTAATTGTTATTGCTCAATTATAAAAGCTTTTGAAAAGGGTACAGGGAGTAAACTATTTTCACTAGAAGCCTGGATAAAAATGTAATAAGTGTTTAAGTAAGACAACTCCCCACAACATAATTGTTTCATGTATACATTGTTAAGTTTAGTTGCCTCTTTCAAAACATGTACCTGCTGAGATTTGATCTTAGAACTCTTGTTAGACCAGGTGTTTTACCATTAAACTACAGTATAGGTTTTTATTTTGAGCAGCAGTTCATGAAAATATGTGTACTTTTATTACCAGTAAAGTATAAGAATTTTTTTGTTACAATGAATGTATACCAATTTAAATTTTACCATTTCTATTGTATAGATTATACAATTTCACACAGAAAAATGGATTTCACAATAAATTACATAGAAAACAGATACATTTCTGTGGTATTTCAGTTATATCAGAGGACAGAACACTTATGTGAGGTCACTGGGTGACTAACATAACTGACATTAATTATGAACTGCCTTATAGCCTTTTTCTGTTGAAAAACAGATTACGTTTTCTTTATTGTTCAACCAAAATGTTTATACAAATTTATTTGAATAAAAAGTATTTTGAGTGTTTGTTGAATTTAAAAAGAGATTGATCCTCTTTATCTACAGATTTCAATGCTCAGTTTGTTTTTACCTTATTTGAGTTTGATATAGTTAGTGTACATTGCCCTGTTTCATAGACGGACCTAAATCGGTGACCGTAAAAGGCTTTTATTTTGCATTTGCTCTTCAATTTGAAGAGTTCTATGACATCATTGGTTGTTGTGCTCCCAAGTATGAAAATAGTGCTGTCAATAGATGTTGAATCTTTTTCAAATATTGTTTGAATACATACATGCAGAGTATTTAAAATAACCTAGTGAAAATAATGTTTAAATTCTTAGTACCAAGTTTGTCCAATCTGATCAATAAACACATTTTGGATAAAAAAAAAAAGAAGGAAACTACTAGAAATTCAGCCTGTTGAAAGAAAAGTAAAGTGTTTTACTGATAGCCCCCATATGACATCATTTCTTTTAAACAATCATGACTCATTTGAGTTTGATCAATAAACACATTTTGGTTAAAAAAAAGATGAATCTACTAGAAATGCAGCCTGTTGAAAGACAAGTAATGTGTTTTACTGATAGTCCACATATATATGACATCATTTCTTTAAAACAATGGACTCATTTGAGTTTGATCAATAAACACATTTTGGATAAAAAAAAAGATAAATCTACTAGAAATTCAGCCTGATGAAAGAAAAGTAATGTGTTTTATTGATAGCCCACATATGACATCATTCCTTTAAAACAATGGACTCATTTGAGTTTGATCAATAAACAAATTTTGGATAAAAAAAAATATGAAACTACTAGAAATTCAGCCTATTGAAAGAAAAGTTATGTGTTTTACTGATAGTCCACATATAACATAATTTCTTTAAAACAATAGACTCATTTGAAGGCATGAAAGTGTTTTCCTCTCTTTCAGGTTGGAGGATATAGACATTAAGACATTTACTATGTATACCCCAAAATCAGGGTGAACTGATTCTGGTCATACTTTCATGATTTGACAAAGACTAGGTCATAGACATAAACTGTTAAACTGTACAATGTAAAAAAATAATGTAAATTGAAGGCAAATAATTTGAAATTGACTGTAGTTTTGTTTGTTTGCTACATTTACTGCAATATAAATAGATAAACGTCTTAAAGTCAATACAACTAGACAGTCGAAGATATGATAGTTTTAATAGCTATTTTCTTGAGTGGAGTCAACATTTGACAAGACGGCTTCGGCTTCAAATGACAGATACAGTCATAAACGATACACACCATGTGACGTCACGCGATGTGACGAAAGCATCGTGGATCGTTCCCAACAGATATAACAAATAATTTAGAAATGAAGTTATATTTTTAAGCAAATTATTGATATAATAAATAGCTTACCTTGAAATGAAGCTATGCCGATACAGAAACAGAATTGTTCGTCCTTTTCAGTTAAAATAATATCCGAGGCCAGTGTAACGAACGATAACTTCCGTTAAAATTATTTACAATCATTTTCAAGTGTTTATTGCTTCTCTATATTGCAAAGATATAAAATCCATGAAATAATGATGACAGGTACAAAAGAATAGTCGACTTAGCCTTCATAAAGTCCTTCCAGTGAATGAAATCCATTTGTGACGAGTCAAACTATCTTTTCCTACCATTCCTGTCGTTTTCCTTTTGTTATTTATTTATTACTTGCCTTACAATGACGTTACTTTTCGTTGCAATGACGTCACATTTGGCAATCTCTATTACATAGGCGCTCTCACTCTCTATTACATAGGCGCTCTACATTCACCAGTAAGACCGGAAGCAAAATGGCCGAAAAAAAGTGCTATGGGGTTGAGATTTGATATGTGAAAAACAGTAAGATTGTACTGAATTCTCGTTGTTTTGATCTCGTATGATGTGTTCGTACGTGTAACCTATAGGCGTGCTTCGCTCGAGCCTTCGGCTCAAGCTTTCACACGTACTATGTCATGATAAAAATTTCAATTAACTTTATTTATAATAACAAATTGAGACAAAGCACAATGGTATACTGTACTTTATTTATAATAAAAAATTGAGATGAAGCACAAATAATATTAAAATATTTAATGTTTATCATTATTTCTTATTTTATCAAATTGAAAGATGTTTTTTAAATTTTTAATTTTAACATAAGTTGCCCCATTCCCAAGTCTCAAAATTAAATATTTTCTCCAACCTGAGGCGCAAATTACCCTTGGTAATAAGAAATTGAGCAATTTATCCTTTTTCCATAATGATTTCCAAAGTGTCTTGAACACAAATATGTCAAAGACTGAGGATCATACCATTTACACTTTTAGGTGTTGTATCTGTCTCAAACCATGTATGTGTCACTAAGTGTACTTGTAATTGAACATATTATCTTGGACCACATATTTTTAATGATACCAAAGTTGTAATTATTTTACAAATAGTTGTTGGCTAAACGTTTTTTGTTTGTTTTATTATACCCCCTTCAAAGAAGAGGGGGTATATAGGAGTCACTGTGTCGGGCAGTCGGTCTGTCGGTCGGCTGGAAGCCATATTTTGTCCGGCCTATTTCTTACAAACCACTGGGTGGATTCAATAACATTTTACATGAAGCTTCTATACCAAGAGGAGATGTGCATATCCTAAAGGTCTTATCATTGTATGTTATTTTACAGAGTTATGGCCCTTTTACTTATTAAGTTATGGTGTAGGTCAAGGTGCTGTTTTGGGGGTATTTTTCATCTTCAGTGATAGTTCTAGTTTAATATGTATTAATAACAACACACAAGATGGGCTGCTCTCTAAAACTTGACAATCAATTTTTCTTTTTGTCTTATTTTTGTATAGATATTTGAATATTTATTCACTTATTGCTATAGATATTGAGACCACATTTGTTTAACCCTTTCCAACTTCAGATGCTCTCTGATGCATCTGCAACAGGTAAGTGTCATATTATCAACTGCACTTGTTTATTTATTTATCATTTATGTGTAATATTCAAAATGATTTTCAGGAAATGGCAGAAATATCAATAAGGATGTTTTGAGGAACTCAAAGAAAAGAATCTCACCAAGAGTTTTTCACAACTTGTCTCAAGTAAGTAAAGAAGTGTATGTAGCCACTACCTTTTACTCTCATTAAACCCTTCCCACCTACAGACAAGTAAGTAAAGAAGTGTATGTAGCCACTACCTTTTACTCTCATTAAACCCTTCCCACCTACAGTAAGTAAAGAAGTGTATGTAGCCACTACCTTTTACTCTCATTAAATCCTTCCCACCTACAGTAAGTAAAGAAGTGTATGTAGCCACTACCTTTTACTCTCATTAAACCCTTCCCACCTACAGACAAGTAAGTAAAGAAGTGTATGTAGCCACTACCTTTTACTCTCATTAAACCCTTCCCACCTACAGTAAGTAAAGAAGTGTATGTAGCCACTACCTTTTACTCTCATTAAACCCTTCCCACCTACAGTAAGTAAGTAAAGAAGTGTATGTAGCCACTACCTTTTACTCTCATTAAACCCTTCCCACCTACAGACGCATCTGTAGCAGGCGACTTTTGTGAACAATTTTGCAAAACAGGAAATTGCTCATAAGTAAGTAAAGAGGAATTTCTAATTTGTTTGTAGCCATTACCTTGTACGCTCATTTACCCATTCCCACCTGCAGACGCATCTATAGCAGATGAATTTTGTAAACAATGAGGCAAAATGAGATATTGCTCTGACATAACAGGGTTCAACATTAACTTTTTTAGTTACTGGACCAGTGGTCCAGTAAGTTTTGGAATGCACTAGACCTGACCTTATCTCAACTGGACCAGCCAATGAATGTTATCAATGATGCAATATACCAAGAAAGGATTAATTTTGTAAATCTTCAGTTTGTAGTGTATATTTGGATTGATATTCAAATTAACAGTAAAACACAAATGATACAGTACTTTTTTCTGATCTTATAATTTTTCTGAAGTTAGAACATCATATAATAATAAATATTAACCCTTTCCCACATACAGACGCTTTCTGACACCAGTGACCTCTGCAGGACTGCAGCAGACGACTTTTGAAAACATTGTGGCATGATTGAGCAATTTCTCATTTTTCCACAATGGCAATGTTTTCAATTCTTTTCAATAATTATACCTGCATTTATGGAGTTTCTCTGCTTCAGATTTGTTGCATGTGGGAAAGGGGTAATATGCTGTATTACAGTAAGTAATTGAAATATGTCACTGTGTGCCACAAATAACAAACATGCACATGTCTTGAACACAGTCTGTGAGTGTGTATAGTTAAATTGTCAAAGTCTGGCCGACTGGCTCTCTGTCCCCAATGCCAACTGAGTTCCAGGGTTCGCTGGGCGTTGTAATCCTCATTACAGCTTCTTGGACTATTCCATTCCTTTTCTTTATTGTTACTACCGCTGTCATCATTTTTATCGGAAGAAAATCCGAATTGAAACAGTTTATTTGAAATTATGATGATTTTACGATCGGCTGCTACGGTAAACAATGTAAATATACCGGAAATGAGTCTAAACTGTTGTCGTAACATTTTGAGATGCCAAAGCAATCAGCTTAATATAAAGCTAGCATTCGTGTTTATACTTGAATCAAACACTTTAATTTACTATAAATTAGACTAATGTTGCGTAAACATGCAAAGAAAAAACAAGATTACTAATTGAAATTGGTTTTTACAACTAATTTTTAGAAGAGAAATCGCAACTTTTCAGACATTTCAATATCGGCTGCTAACGATTTTAAAAATTGGGATCCCAAAAATTACGACAATAGTTTAGAACAATTTCCGGTATGTTTACATTGTTTTCTTTAGCAGCCGATATTGTATGTCCAAAAAGACATTCGAGAGGAGAATCGGCAGTCAATATTTTCGACCGTAAATCTATCGGATCCTTTGATTTGTTTGACAACAAATTTGGGCAGATATTGATGGAATAGGAACACGACCAGTCGGTCTTGCCAGATGCTAATGTAGCTAGACCGGACCAATGAACTACTAGTGAATGTCGTTCAGTCGTGCGTTAATGTCGAACCCTGCATAACAAGCAATTGTTCCATTTGCCACAATGTTTTCAACTCTATTAAATAATTATACTTTCATTTATAGTCATTTACCATAATTTTATCTAGATGTCTTTATACTAGGGATGGCAACAAATACAAAAATAAGTAATCAAATATATATTCGATCACAAAGTATTCAAATATTTTACCTATATGTCATTATGTGCTTGCTTTGCAAACAAAGAGTTTATAAATTTGTTATTTGCTGTAAAGTTATCTTATTTTGTTCATCTCCCAGTACTCGCATTTACATTTCAGTTCAATCGATGAATTTGAATGGAAAAAAATGTTCATGAAAAATACGTCAGTTAAGTGCTCAGATTATAATTAATTGATAACTTGCTTAAATTAAACTCATCTGCTGCAGAATTTCTTCATGTTATGAAGGGTTAAAAGGACTATTTAGGCGGTCATATTCATTTTCAAGATTAAGTCAAAGAGATGTTTCTGTACTAAGATTGTTAGAGTTATCTTCATTCAATGGGCATATACATTTACCTGAGGTCAGACCTAGTTCCGTTTCATACATATCTTTTGTACATGAATTCTTTTGTCAAAATAATGGCACGACTCCAAATTAAAGTCACAAAACTGTGGATAGTGCAGACATATAAATACAGGGATAGGATACTTGAGCTTCACAAAGAACAAATCTCTGTAAAATCTTGCGGGTATGACGAGATATGTTAGTCATGTTACTAATTTATCAACTAGTGGTGTCCGCAGTATGATACCACCCGCTGATTAGGGTTGTGTAGAGTAACTTCGATATACCTTTATTCATACTTCTCATATCATACTGTGATTTCAGCTTTGCTCCATTCGGAATTTTAGTAATTTTGTAACTGAAACGTCCATGGGAAAATGATAGTCACTCATTAATAAGGCCAAAAAAAAAAATACCTGTGTTTCCGGTAACCCGACCGACCCTATTTTTTTCTCGCCGACCCTAATATTTTTTATGGGCATAAAGGTAAAAATTCAAAATCGATCCGCATAATAAACTCATTCCTGATCGACATTAACTTTCGAACCTACTTGCCTACTTTGACCTTGCAGCCAATTTGGAAATGTAAAATTGTTTCCCAATAGCCAAACTACTATTTGCTAACATATTTCAACAATAAAATGCATCTTAAACAGTTTTGTTATTTGTCTGAGGAGGTATAGCCAAAATACCCTTATTTGTTATATACCAAAATTGAAGAACAGTTTAAACCCCCTAAAAGAAGAAAAATCGGACATGGAAATTTACTGTGAGAAGGGTCCTTTGTTGTTTACAATTTTTTTTGTAGAAATGTTCCTTGGGTGACCCTCAATCAGATTCTTTCAAGCCATGTTAATAGGTAAAAAAACATGGCCGCCAGAGGGTGGGGCTATTTTGCCATATATGGCTATAATGAGAACTTAAAAAAATCTTCTCCTCCGAAAGTGTCAGGCCGATTCTCAAATAGTTTTGTAGAAATGTTCCTTGTGTGACCCTCAATCAGATTCCGTCAAGCCATGTAGATTGATTGAAAAACATGTCCGCAAGGGGGCAGGGCTCTTTTGTCTTATATGGCTATAGTGAAAACTTAAAAAATCTTCTCCGTAGAAATTATCTGGCCGATTTTTAAATAATTTTGTAGAATGTTCCTTGGACGACTCTCTATCAGATTCCACGAAGCCATGTTGACTGGTCTTAAAATATGGCTGCCAGAGGGGTGGGACTGTAAGCTTTATATTGGCGTTAGTGAAAACTTCAAATATCTTCTCCTCCCAAACTATTTGGCCGTTTTTCAAAAACATTTTGCAGAAATGTTCCTTGGGGGACACTCTACAAGCCATGGTCAAAAAACTTGGCCACAAGGGGGCTGGACTGTTTGGAGATTTAATTTTTGCCTAATGGCATTGGAGTGATACTGGCCCTCTATTTATTTATTTAACTGTCAAAGAATTACAATTTTTTTACAAAAGGACAAATAAGACTATTTTTTTAATAATATTTTCATACTTTAATCAGCTAAGTTAACCTTTTCCCACTTTCTAGAAGCAATCTGACGCATCTGCAGCAGACAACTTTTGAAAACATTGTGTCAAAAGGAGAAATTGCTCAAAACAAGCAATTTCTCCTTAAAAAAATGAGTCCTTTTGCCACAATGTTTCAACTTTTTTTTTGGTAATTATACCTACCTACAATTCTAGAGATTTGCATTTTTTTTAAGTAGACATTTTCAAAGTCGTCTGCTACAGATTTGCTATATGTGGGATAGGCTTAACTGGTGTATTCCGATTGAGTAATCAGGGACATCAGACGCTTGCTATGATCAATTTCTTCTTTTGCCACAATGTTTTCAATCCTATTCAAAAATTATTCTTTGATTGTTGTATGTGGGAAAGGGTATTATAGGAAAGCAGGAAAACAATCATAATGAAATGAGCATGTCTTTGGGACAGGGTACAGTTCAGATCACCCTTCAGATCACCCTTCAGCTCAGTTCAGCTCAGTCTCATTGTAATGTACACACATTGACAAAATCTTCTGATAAGCTTATACAACCAATATTCGAACAGTGTAGATCTGGATCTGCACTGTTCACAAAAGCCTAATATACCTTTTCCCAAGAACAAGCTCAAATAAGAATGTTCTAATTCTAATATTGAATTAGGAAGCATTGAAGGAGATGGTGGATTTCCTTATCAGTGGTTCCTTCTTCATCTTGAATGATGTAAAACAGTCTGTAAATTTTTGCTTTGCATTATCAATATTTCTTTTGGTGAACAATATTATTCTATGGAAAACACTCGTCACTCTTTAATGGATGTAAATGGTTTATTTTCTTTTTTTTTTAATTATAATCTAATATCAACACTTATTAATTGACCTTCTTGTAGACGCGTTCCAAACATAGAAGAAGTTGCTCATAATGAAAATGTTCTCCTTTTACGACAATGTTTTCAACTCCATTCAATAAT
Source organism: Serripes groenlandicus (assembly GCA_031761405.1). Classification (NCBI taxonomy): domain Eukaryota; kingdom Metazoa; phylum Mollusca; class Bivalvia; order Cardiida; family Cardiidae; genus Serripes; species Serripes groenlandicus. The sequence goes on from JASEVX010000003.1 coordinate 70,194,801, forward strand.
TGTACCCTTATTTATGGAAATTCTTCACACTTTTGTCATCTGCTGCAGATTTGTTGTATGTGGGAAAGGGATAGCGAATTTAACTGATTTATTTCTTTTTGGTGCAGTCTGTCTTTCCTCAAAGCAGAAGAGAAAACCATACAGATCCTTCTGCTGTTACAACTGGGAGCACCGACCTGAGATCCCAAGGTAACGACGTCTTCCTAGTTATGCCCACAACTTCATAGAAGTTGATAGAGTATGATGAATTGCCTTTGTTTGCTTGTTTGTGTGTCCTTTTGTTTGTCACACTTTTGTGAAACATGCCAACTGCACATTCTAGGGTCTTGAGTTGATACATGAGCCACGCTCTATGGAAACCAACGTTCGAGTATCTTTGAAAAGTGTAGAAATTGATCAATGTGCACGCTCATAGTATGTCAATGGCTATTTAACTCTTTCTATCATACAACACATTTGCCGTAGACGACTTTGAAATCACCTCAGCAAGAAAAGGGAATATCTCTATAAATATTAGTAAAATTATTAAATAGAGTTGAAAACATTGTGGCAATGGGTTGATATTATTAAACTTATACTTCCTACTGTCCAGATTTTACCCCTTTTCCTTAGTCACTTTCGGAGCAGATGCCAGATGACTGTAAATATATCATACAATATCAGGTCATGTTTAATATTAGTTTTACCTACATCTTGTGTTATCATATTGGCCATGATGTAGCAAGATATGCCTTAGGAAAATTGTGATCAGCGAAGCTTCATATTTGCTTGTGCATACCCACAGTCTAATCAGAATCTGCACTGATTGCCATCCAAGCTTTGAATTTTGAAAGAATCTTCAATTTGGATTTCTAAAAAATTGATGGAACAGAAATAAAATATTGGCTGATATCACTCTAAATATGTAGAAAAAATGCCTTAACCCTTTCCCACATATGACAATTCTGCAGCAGATGACTTTGAACATATTTTGTCAAAAAATAGAAAAATCCCTATAATTGAATGGATAACCTATGACTAAAAGTGGAAAAAACATTGTGGCAAAAGAAGAAATTGCTTGTTTTGAGCAATTTCTTCTTTTGTCACTATGTTTTCAAAAAGCCGTCTGCTGCAGAGGCATCAGAAAGCGTCATTATGAGCGTAAAGACCTATCTTCCAGCTGTGAGGCTTATATATGCATGAATTTCTATTTTTAAATTTTCAGAAGGCGAATCAGCTGTTAGTTACACGTCCCGCTCTCACACATGTGGTATATTACGGTCAAATGATGTTGGGAAATATGTTCGTCTCTGTGGCTGGATACAGTCTATTCATTTCAATGGAAAATTTGTCCAGCTTAGAGACTGGGATGGTTGGACACAACTTGTTTTTACAGATGATAAGGTAATGTTTCTGTTTTAAACCTTTCCCATATATGCATGTAGATGCTTTCTGATGCCTCTACATCAAAACGACTTTTGCAAACATTTTGGCTAAAGGTGAAATATCTGGAAAATTAATAAAGTTGAGAACAAAGTGGCAAGATAGACTTTGCTCAAGTTTAGCACTTTCTGCTTTTCCTACAATTTGGCATTTACCTAAAGTGATATTCAATGCACAGGTGCCAGTCTAGTTTGAAATCTAAAAATAGCATTTGACTATATAATGACAAGGTAAATTTCCTATTCTACGACCAGGGACATCACTGTGGTGACATTTGTTTTTTAATTATTCAAAATATTTTGCTGTAGCAATTTATGACAAAGCGCCTTATACAGCATTTCAAATGCGTACAAGAGAGAAAAAGAAATTTATTTTCGAAAAAAGTGTTTTTATTCAAATATCTTTAACAGTTGTACCCGATTTTCATGTTAAATGAGTTGGTAATTGGATTCAAGCCAGAGAGATTTTCAGCGCTTAACTACTGAATACAGATTACTTACCATGTTTTTTAAAGCTGTGAAATAAGTAATATGTATATATAATTGCCCTATGATAGCAGCGCATTAAAATTGTATGACACTTTTTGTGTCACCTGCGTAGCATGGTAGGCACTTAGGGATTACTTTTTTTTTTGTCCGGCGTCTGTCTGTCTGTCTGTCGTCACACTTTTTCGTCACGTTTTCAAATAACTTTTTTCTATTCAAAGGATTTCATTGAAACTTCTGACAACTGTTTATATCAATGTGTGTGATGGGTTCACAAAAGGTGGATAATCCAAATATTTTTTATATCAGAAGTATTGCCCCATTTCTGTCAAAAATTAAGATTTTCTGACAAGGCCCCGGCAGGTGTCACACGTGCTCCGGGGAGCACTCCATTCTAGTTAAATTGTGTCACCTGCGTAACATGGTAGGCACTTAGGGATTACCTTTTTTTTTGTCCGGCGTCTGTCTGTCTGTCTGTCTGTCGTCACACTTTTTCGTCACGTTTTCAAATAACTTTTTTTCTACTCAAAGGATTTCATTGAAACTTCTGACAACTGTTTATATCAATGTAAATATTTTTTATATCAGAGTTATTGCCCCTTTTCTGTCCATTCTAGTTAAAAAATGGAAAAATCAATTGATTTACGAGATTTTACTCGGACCTCACATCACTTCAGTGCAGTAGTTTTACATTAAAAGCTATATCTCGCTTATACTTCCATAAATATTACAGCCATTGCGATCAGAAAAATTGGCCGTGGAAAAGGAAATGTACCTTTTGATTGAATGAGTAGTCTGCTTTAAAAACACAAGGGGACGTTTAACCCTTTGCCTCATATAGGCACTTTTTGATGCCTCTGCAGCAGACAGCTTTTTGAAAACATATTGACAAAAGAAGAAAGTGCTCAAAACAGGCAATTTTCCTTTTGCCACAATGTTTTCCACTTTTAGTCATAGGTTATCCATTCAATTTTAGAGATTTTCCATTTTTTGACAAAATATTTTCAAAGTCGTCTGCTGCAGAATTGTCGTATGAGGGAAAAGGGTTAAAAGGAATCAAAACAACATTACACAAAAAAATAGTTTGAATATTTTTTTTGATAGTTATCAGAAATAGAGAAATTGCTCACTTCGAACAATTTCAATTTTTTTTTAGGCAAAAGGAGAAATTTATATTTATGAGTAATTTCTCATTTTGGCACGCCCGACCGGGTAGCTCAATTGGTAGCGTATCTGGAGGTCACGGGTTCGATACCCGGTTGCGGAGACATTCTTTCGGGCGATGTTTTCCATTGTCTCTCACCTCTGATCTATATGAGAAAGTAGTCAGTGGCTTCGAAAGAATGTTGTGTAAGTACTGGTGTGGGAAAGCCAGGAAAACATGGGTAGGTGCACTGACCGCCGTGATATGACCAAAGCTGTTGAAAGCGGCGTTAAACTCCAAACAAACAAACAAACAAATCATTTTGGCACTGTTTTCAAAAGTAATCTGCTGCATGGGGGAAAAAGTTGATTAATTATATTTCAGATTGAAATGTGTGAACAAATTAATTCACTAAAACTAGAGAGTGTGATCGAGGTTACAGGAGTTGTTCGAGAGCGAGAAAAGATTAATAAGGTACGTGTATGGGATTAATGCCGTTTTCAACAAATTATCAGTCAAATCATGGCGGCAAGTTCACAACCCAACCCACACAACAGTCTTTACATGCAACTGGCTGCTTTTCCACATAGACTTTTAACCTATTGGAGGAAGATGAATGACTCTTGTGGCTTTGACTTTTGTTAAACGTCGAAAAGAATGTTGGCTAAACCACTAAATTTGACTGATAATCAGGTTTCTGTCCCTTAACCCTTTCCCTCATATAGACACTTTCTGATGCCTCTGCAGCAGACAGCTTTTTGAAAACAAAGTGACAAAAGAAGAAATTGCTCAAAACGAGCAATTTCTCCTTTTTGCCACAATGTTTTCCACTTTTAGTCAAAGGTTATCCATTCAATTATAGAGATTTTCTATTTTTTTGACAAAATATGTTCAAAGTCGTCTGCTGCAGAATTGTCGTATGAGGGAAAGGGTTAACCTATTGGAGGAAGACGAATGACTCTTGTGGCATTGATTTTTGTCAAACGTCGAAAAGAATGTTGGCTAAGCTTGAACTCACAACCTCTAAATTTGACTGATAATCAGGTTACTGCCCCTTAACCCTTTCCCACATACAGACGCTTTCAGATGTCTCTGCGGCAGGTGACTTTTGAAAACATTGTGGCAAACGGAGAAATTGGTCATAATGTTTTCCCCTTTGTTTTGTTGTAAATGTGGAAAAGGGTTTAGATATTTCTCATTACTCATTTAAACCGTTAATTTCAAAAAGAAAGTGAGACAATTTTGCTTAAAAGGATGGAAAAATATGAAATTCAGAGGTTTTATATGGATGGAAAAATATGAAATATGCTATTTAACTCTTTCCCAAACACAGACACTTTCTGCAGGAAACTTTTATAAAACATTGTGGCAAAAGGAGATGTTGCTCATAATGAACAATTTCCCCTTTTTGCCACAATGTTTTCATCTTTCAATAAGTTAAATATGTGTTCTTTCATTTAATGACAGTTTCCATATTTTTGACGAAATGTTTTCAAAGTCTTCTGTTGCAGATTTGTCATATATGGGAGAGGGTTATTTAGAGGCTGAGACCTTAGAAGACTCAACTTGAAGGACTTTACAACCAGATAAACTTGTGTCTCCGTGCAACCTTTCCTCTCCTGGTTTACAGAAACACTGTTTGTATGGTGTTTTAAGCCACTTTCAACAAGCCAATGTCAAATGTAATGAGATTTTGACCATTAGAAGATTGGTCAAGGAAGTTTTCTGAACAACGTTGTGAACATGTCTCATGTTGTGTCTGTACATTTTCGTAGTGGTAGATGTGGAAATAACCTTTTACACTATGTGATAATATTATTTACTCTTCCGAATTGTGAAAAAAATTGCTTATTATAAGGAATTCCTTAACCCTTTCTAATATACAAGATATCTACAGCAGACAAGTTTCAAAACGTATAGGCTAATATATGGAATATCTCAATAAATGAAATGATGATTAATTAATTATTATGAGTAGATTTGAAAACATTGTAGGAAGTGTAGAAATTGCTCATTTTAAGCAATTTTTGCTTTTGCTACAATGTTTCCAAAAAACATCTGCTGGAGCGTCATCAGAAAGTGTTTGTATGAGGGAAAGAGTTGACATTGATTTTTCTTACAGAATACTCCTACTGGTGACATAGAGATCATTGTTGACTCTCTAAAAATATTGAATATTGTACCGGAAGATTTACCCATCATCCAAAAGAATTATCATACAGTAAGTATCATTATTGATGGATAGAGTTTTCAACAGTATTTCAGTTATATCACGAAAGTCAGTTCATGTGACCATATGGTTCCTGGCTCTCTTGCAACTGTACTCCAGCACTCCAGACAATATTTTTTTCCAAGCAACTGGCTACCTTGCCACATTGACTTTTTCAACATTATGTCGGAAACCAATGATTCTTGTCACTGTGACTTCTACAACACTATGTCAGAAACCAATGATTCTTGTCAGCGTGACTTTTTACAACATTATGTCAGAAACCAATGATTCTTGTCACTGTGACTTTTACAACATTATGTCAGAAACCAATGATTCTTGTCACTATGACTTTTACAAATTATGTCAGAAACCAATGATTCTTGTCACTGTGACTTTTACAAATTATGTCAGAAACCAATGATTCTTGTCACTATGACTTTTACAAATTATGTCAGAAACCAATGATTCTTGTCACTTTCACTTTTACAAATTATGTCAGAAACCAATGATTCTTGTCACTGTGACTTTTACAAATTATGTCAGAAACCAATGATTCTTGTCACTATGACTTTTTACAACATAATGTCAGAAACCAATGATCCTTGTCACTGTGACTTTTACAACATTATGTCAGAAACCAATGATTCTTGTCACTGTGACTTTTACAACATTATGTCAGAAACCAATGATTTTTGTCACTGTGACTTTTACAACATTATGTCAGAAACCAATGATTCTTGTCACTTCCACTTTTACAACATTATGTCAGAAACCAGTGATTCTTGTCATTGACTTTTACAACATTATGTCAGAAACCAATGATTTTTAGTGACTTTTACAACATTATGTCAGAAACCAATGATTCTTGTCACTTTCACTTTTACAAATTATGTCAGAAACCAATGATTCTTGTCACTGTGACTTTTTACAACATTATGTCAGAAACCTATGATTCTTGTCACTGTGACTTTTACAACATTATGTCGTAAAACAATGATTTTTGTCACTGACTTTTTCAACATTATGTCGGAAACCAATGATTCTTGTAACTGTGACTTTTTACAACATTATGTCAGAAACCAATAATTCTTGTCACTGTGACTTTTAACAACATTATGTCAGAAACCAATGATTCTTGTCACTGTGACTTTTACAACATTATGTCGTAAAACAATGTTTCTTGTCACTGTGACTTTTTCAACATTAAGTCGGAAACCAATGATTGTTGTAACTGTGACTTTTTACAACATTATGTCAGAAACCAATGATTCTTGTCACTTCGGCTTTTACAACATTATGTCGGACACCAATGATCCTTGTCACTGTGACTTTTACAGCATTTGATTCTTGTCATTGTGACTTTTGTCAATCACCAGATTATGATCAGATTATGATCAGATTATGATTAGATTATGCTCAGATATGTATAGCACATACTGAAGGAACCAATTTAATAGTTGAGACCTATACCGTAAAACAGTTAACCCTTTCTCTCATACGACAATTCCGCAGCAGAGGACTTTGAACATATTTTGTCAAATAATTGGAAAATTTCTATAATTGAATGGATAACCTATGACTAAAAGTGGAAAACATTGAGGCAAAAGTAGAAATTGCTTGTTTTGAGCACTTTCTTCTTTTGTCACTATGTTTACAAAAAGCTGTCTGATGCAGAGAGGTCAGAAAGCGTCTGTATGTGGGAAAGGGATATTTTTTTATTCTGACACAGCGGATGATTTCTGAAAATATTGTTGAAAATGGAGAAATTGAACAATTTCTCTATGAACAATTTCTTTTACTTTTTGTCTAAATGTAACTTTCAATTTGACACACTATCTATCCATTGATTCTTTATAATATTTCATAAAGTCCTTTTACAACATTGCAGAAAAAGAGACAATTATCTTATTTTTGTATTTAAAAATGTTGCAAAGAATTGTTGTCTATTCTTTTAAAAAAGTTGAACTTGTTTGTTTTTAAATGCCAGTAATTAAATTTGGTCAAATTTTAATATGGCATGTCAAGTTATTGAAAAAATGGTTAACCCCATTTTCCCACATATAGCAAATCTGCAGCAGATGGCTTTGAATACATCTAGGCAACATGATGGAAAATGTCTGGTAATAAAAATTTAATTATTGAAGAGAGCTGAAAATTTGTGATTTTTAGCTCCACTGGCTGAAAGCCAGTCGAGCTTATGTCATGGCGAATTGTCCGTCGTGCGTCTGTGTGTGCGTGCGTGCGTTATTTTTTCTTTTAAACAACTTCTTTTCCCTAACCACTTGGCCAATTTGGTTGAAACTTCATAGGAAGCATCCTCTCAATGTCCTCTCTTAAATTCCTTCAATTTTTTTTTATCCATCCAAAATTCTGGTTTCAATGGCAACCAAAAGAAAAAAATAGTGAAAACTTAAAAAATCATCTTCTCCAAAAGTGTAAATTTTCAAATGATTTTGTAGAATTGTTCCTTGGGTGACCCTTTATAAGATTCCTTCAAGAAATGTTGATTGGTTGAAAAACATGGCCACCAGGGGGTGGGGCTAATTTGCCTTATATGGCTATAGTGAAAACTTAAAAAATCTTCTTCTCCGAAAGTGTTCACCCGTTTTCAAATAATTTTGTAGAAATTTTCATTGGGTGACCATCTATCAGATTTCTTTAAGCCATGTTGATTGGTCGAAAAACATTGCCGCCAGAGGGCGGGGCTATTTTGCCTTATATGACCATAGTGAAAACTTAAAATATCCTCTTCTCCGAAAGTGTCAGGCCAATTTTCAAAAAAAAATGCAGAAATATTCCTTGGGTGACACTCTAGAAATAGAAAGCCCGGCCGGGTAGCTCAATTGGTAGCGTATCTGACTCGTGATCTGGAGGTCACGGGTTCGATACCCGGTTGCGGCGACATTCTTTCGGGCGATGTTTTCCATTGCCTCTCACCTCTGATCTATGTGAGAAAGTAGTCAGTGGCTTCGAAAGAATGTTGTGTAAGTACTGGTGTGGGAAAGCCAGGAAAACATGGGTAGGTGCACTGACCGCCGTGATATGACCAAAGCTGTTGAAAGCGGCGTTAAACTCCAAACAAACAAAACAAACAAACTAGAAATAGAAAACCTCTATAATTGAATGGATAACCTATGACTAAAAGTGGAAAACATTGTGGTAAAAGGAGAAAGCAATTTCTTCTTTTGTCACTTTGTTTTCAAAAATCTGTCTGCTGCAGAGGCGTCAGGAAGCGTCTATATGAGGGAAAGGGTTAATTTATGTAAGAAACCAGCCAAACACCAGTCCTTTGTTACAGACTCATGAAAGCTTGCAGATGGAGTACAGATATTTAGCAATACGGTATAAAACACTGCAACAGAATCTTCGGACGAGATCCAAAATCATCATGAAAATGAGAGAATTTCTTGCCAATAAGCACAGTATGATATTTTTTATTAAATAAATAAATTAACCCTTTCCCACCTGCAGACGCATTTTGACGCAATAGCAGCAGATGACTTATGAAAACATTGTGGCCAAAGGTGAAATTGCTCATGATGGCCACAATGTTTTCAACTTTATTTAACAATTCAGCTATCTTTTATGGACATTTTTCAGGTTTTTCGCTCATTGTTTCTTGTTGTCGCTTAAATACAGTCAATGTTAGTGTTTTAGTGTCCATCAAGTGGCATCATACCACTTGCTTTTACTATGTTGCTAATGACTTTCTAGAAGCGATATAGGACTGTTGATGTAGAAGTTATGAGTATGAGTCCAGTCCTAGCCATTCATTCTTTCCGATGATTGACATAATTGGACTGACAGTCTATGCAGGAAGGTATTCAGTTCCTCGGGGAGAATGTTGTGTTTAGTATTGGTGATGAGAGCCAGGAAACACAAAGTTAGGTGAGCTGGCCTCTTATATGAATGAAATACATAGTTAGGTGAGCTAGCCCCTGTTATATGAATGAATTACATAGTTAGGTGAGCTAGCCCCTGTTATATGAATGAAATACAAAGTTAGGTGAGCTGGCCTCTGTTATATGAATGAAATACATAGTTAGGTGAGCTGGCCTCTGTTATATGAATGAAATACATAGTTAGGTGAGCTGGCCTCTGTTATATGAATGAAATACATAGTTAGGTGAGCTGGCCTCTGTTATATGAATGAAACACATAGTTAGGTGATCCAGCCCCTGTTATATGAATGAAATACATGTACTGGTGAAAATGGCTTCAAACTTCAAAGTTTCAAATGTCAAAAAATAGAAAATCTATATAATTGAATGGATAACCTATGACTAAAAGTGGGAAACATTGTGGCAAAAGGAGAAACTGCTCGCCTTGAGCAATTTCTTCTTTTGTCACTATGTTTTCAAAAAGCCGTCTGCTGCAGAGGCGTCAGAAAGCGTCTGTATGGGGGAAAGGCTTAAGACCAAATGCCATTGTCAGGATAAATTTACCGGTAGTGTTATTGATTTACCTATGAATCATGGTTGCATTTATAACTGATAAACGATTTAGTTTTAAATGTCTTCTTTTCTGAGGGTCAATTTTTTTTCAGACTTTGTTGATGTAGAAACTCCAACCTTATTTAGAAGAACACCTGGGGTAAGCCTGATCTTCACTGTTCCAAATTGTCAAATTTAATAATGTACCTTTTTAGCTCACCTGGGCATGAAGTGCTCAAGGTGAGTTATTGTGATCGCCCTATGTCCATTGTGCATCATGCGTCTGTCAAAATCTTCTCCTCAGTTAACAGTGGGTCATTTGGGTTGAAACTTCACAGAAAGCATCCTTTAAATCACCTCACCAGAATTCCTTGAAATATTTTGGATCCATTCAGAATTCTGGTTTCCATGGCAATCAAACGAAAAAAAAATTAAAATTCTTCTTCTCCCAAACTGGTTGGCCGATTTTCAAATAAGTTTGTAGAAATGTTCCTTTGGTGATTCTATCGTATTTCTAAAAGCCATGTTGATTGGTCTAAAAACATGGCCGACAGGGGACGGGACTTTTTTGCATTATATGGCTAAAGTGGAAACTTAAAAAATCTTCTTCTCTGAAAGCGTAAGCCCAATTTTCAAATAATTTTGTAGAAATGTTCATTGGGTGACCCTCTATCAGATTCCTCCAAGCCATGTTGATTGGTCGAAAAACATGGCCGCCAGAGGGCAGGGCTATTTTGCCTTATATGGCTATAGTGAAAACTTAAAAAATCTTCTCCTCCAAAAGTGTCAGGCTGATTTTCAAATAATTTTGTAGAAATGTTTCTTGGATGACCCTCTATGAGATTCCTTCAAGCCATGGTGATTGGTGAAAAAACATGGCCGCCAGAGGGCAGGGCTATTTTGCCTTATATGGCTATAGTGAAAACTTAAAAAATCTTCATCCACCAAAAGTGTCAGGCCGATTTTCAAATAATTTTGTAGAAATGTTCCTTGGATGACCCTCTATGAGATTCCTTCAAGCCATGGTGATTGGTGAAAAAACATGGCCACCAGGGGGCAGGGCTATTTTGCCTTATATGGCTATAGTGAAAACTTAAAAAACCTTCTCCGACGAAAGTGTCAGGCCGATTTTCTAATAATTTTGTAGAAATGTTTCTAGGGTGACCCTCTATTAGATTCCTTCAAGCCAAGTTGAAACTATGGCCGCCAGGTGGCGGGGCTTATATGGCTAAAGTGAAAAAGAAAAAAAGTTACGCATACAATGCCTTTTCTCACAAATCACAAATGTTATTGCTTTGAAATGTCACTATCTTATTGTGGGTCATCACATGACCTTTCAGGACATCCGTTATTACCTTTATTATTCCTCTTTTTGGACTTATAAAGTTTTGCATGCAACACCTTTTCTACAAACACCTTTTCTACAAACCACAGATGCTATTGAAACTTCACAAACTTATTGGACATCAACCCATGACCTTGCATGACATTTCCCTTAACTCTACATCAGAAATTGACTGAACTTTGCCCCTTTGTGACGTAGAAATTTGCTAAAAGTTTTGCATGCAATGCCTTTGCTCACAAACCACAAATGCCTTTATTTTGAAACTTCACACTTGGATTTCATCACATAACCTTGCAGGACAAGTCCAATAATTCTTCATCAGATTTTAACTGAAGTATGCCCCTTATGGGACATAGAAATACTATCGCCTGATAAGGAAATGAACAGAGGTTACCAAAAACTTGTTGCGTGCACGTTTGTGGATTTAACTGTCCAAACAAAACAATCACCCAGTACAGTCATAGTTTGCATTAAAATTACCAAAGACTTATCAAACCTGATTTATGTTGCTATACTATCAAGCTACTATCTCAGTAACCACTGGTGACCACTGTTGACTATAGTATCAAATGGCCGAATAGTCGAGCATGCTGTCTTATTGAAGGCTCATGTAAAGACTCTTAATTTGAAACAAGTTACATAAAATCCAGATAAATGAATGTTCAACTAAAGTTACAACTGAAAGTAAAAGGGTAAAAAGAGATTTTCCCGTGATGAACATGTTTTTGCTTGCCTTGGTGTGGAGACACATAGGGATGGCTTCTCTTTCACAGTAAATCACACTTTCACTTAACCCTTTCCCACATACAGCACATCTGCAGCAGACGACTTCGAAAACACATTGACAAAAAACATGAAAAATCTCAATAAATAAGTTTTATTATTAAAAAAAGAGTTGAAACATTGTGGCAAAAGTAGCAATTTCTCCTTTTGCCACAATATTTTCCACTTTTACTCATAGGTTATCCATTCAATTATAGAGATTTTCTATGTTTTGACAAAATATGTTCAAAGTTGTCTGCTGCAGAATTGTCGTATGAAGGAAAGGGTTAATTGTTTGCTGCAGATGTGTTAATAGTCAGTGTCATATCAATGAGTGTAAATTTTAAAAGATTTTGAATTATCGTTGTGACAGATTTAAAATGATTGAAATGTTTTATTACTAGGGATTTGTTACCATAGTGTCAAATGGTATTAACACAACCTTTCTTTCTTGATGCAGGGAGCCAAAGAATTTGTTGTTCCAACTAAACATCCCGGAAAGTTTTACAGTCTGCCTCAAAGTCCTCAACAGGTGAATAAATATGTCGTATATCAGGGATGTAGATCTACGTCCCTGCTTATATGTATAAAACAATCTCATTTAAACTAACCTTTGCTGCAGTAGCAATTGCTCGTATGACTGCCTATTACAGGTCAGCTCAGATTGTCCTTTGAATCAGCTTATCAAATTATTGCTTAAATATTTGATATGTATCAACAGGGGAGATAACTACTATACTTAACGAGATAGAGAAGCAGGGATTGGCCTGTGAAATAAGAATGTAAATGATGGTGGTCAATTTTGAGACACCTTTTATACGGTGTAATCAGATCCAATATACGTTTTGGTTTGGTTCTAATACAATTGATGTGTAATGATGATATTGTTTTGAAAATTTCAGTTTAAATCAAGAAAAAATAGAATTAGGAAGCAGCCTGAGACTTTGCTATATGATTGCCTTTTCCCACTTGCAGAGACATTCACATTTTTGATGCATCTGACAAATTTTGAAAATACTATAACAATAAAGTCTTTTGCTGCAGATTTGTTGTATGCGGGAAAGGATTAACACTTTGAGTGTTACTCTGATTTTTAGCTCTACTGGCCAAAGGCCAGAAGGGCTTATGTCGTGGCGATGTGTCCGTCGTCCGTGCGTGCGTGCGTCCGTGCAAGCGTGCGTGCGTGCGTCCGTAAACAATTTCTTGTTAACACGATACAGTCTTCACTTTTGATTGTATCTCAACCAAACTTATACAGTAGTTAGATATCCATGAGAGCTCGGTTCCTTTCGAAAACCAGCCAGATCCGCCCATGCATGACTGGATTATGGCCCTTGAAATGGTCAAAATTGCTATAAAAGAGCTTGTTAACACGATACAGTCTTCACGTTTGATTGTATCTCAACCAAACTTATACAGTAGTTAGATATCCATGAGAGCTCGGTTCCTTTCGAAAACCAGCCAGATCCGCCCATGCATGACTGGATTATGGCCCTTGAAATGGTCAAAATTGCTATAAAAGAGCTTGTTAACACGATACAGTCTTCACTTTTAATTGTATCTCAACCAAACTTATACAGTAGTTAGATATTCATGAGAGCTCGGTTCCTTTTGAAAACCAGTCAGATCCGCCCATGCAAGACTGGATTATGGCCCTTGAAATGGTCAAAATTGCTAAAAAAAGAGCTTGTTAACACGATACAGTCTTCACGTTTGATCGTATCTCAACCAAACTTATACAGTAGTTAGATATCCATGAGAGCTCGGTTCCTTTCGAAAACCAGCCAGATCCGCCCATGCATGACTGGATTATGGCCCTTGAAATGGTCAAAATTGCTATAAAAGAACTTTTTAACACGATACAGTCTTCACTTTTGATTGTATCTCAACCAAACTTATACAGTAATAAGATATCCATGAGAGCTCGGTTCCTTTCCTAAACCAGCCAGATCCGCCCATGCAAGACTGGATTATGGCCCTTGAAATTGTCCAAATTGCTATAATTGAGCATGTGAACACAATAGAGGCTCCATTTACTATCTGATCTTCACCAAACTTAGATAGTAGTTAAATATTGATGAGAGCTTGGTTCCTTTTGAAAACCAGCTAGATCCGCCCATGCAAGACTGGATTATGGCCCATGAAATTGTAAAAATTGCTATAATACAGCTTGTGAACACAAAAGAGCCTCCATTTACTATCCGATCTTCACCATACATACATGCTCTGGATTGAAAATTACCAAAGAACCATACCAGTAGAGCATAGGCCCTCATGGGCCTCTTGTTGTGGAATGTTGCATAAATTGTTCTATACTTACTGACCATGTTCATTAAACATCTGACAATTAAAATAAAGTACCTTTGACCATCTTGGTTTCGATACATGCGCCGAGCCCTTGTAGCTCAGTCGGTAGCAATGCAGGCTGTCAATCCAGGGGTTGTTAGTTCGAATCCTAGCTCTGCCAATATTCTTTCCGACGTTCGTCAAAAGTCACTGTGACAAGCGTCATTCATCTTTCACCAATGGGCTAATAGTCTATGTGGAAAAGCAGCCAGTTGCATGGAAAAGCAGCCAGTTGCTTGGAAAGTATGTTATGTTGTGTACTGGTGTGAGAAAGCTAGGAAACACATGAGTAGCTGAACTGACCGCTGTGATATGACTGAATTTTTTTGAAAACGGCGTTAAATCCCAATCAATCAATCAATTCGATACATGCTGTCAACTTAAATAAAAAGCTTAATCTAAAGCATTTTAAAATGGTTTTTCATAAGATTTGAATTTGTTGGAAAATTCTCTAGTAAACAAATTCTAAATATTGTATCTGGTTACCCCATATGACTGTCAGCTTTGAAAAAATCTGAGGATAACATTGTTTATTATAAACTGTATGACTGTCAGCTTTGAAAAAATCTGAGGATAACATTGTTTATTATAAACTGAAAGTATAGTTTTGTGACCCTGTTGAAAATGGTGCATGAAAAGATGGAACTTCTTATTTGTATAAATTTTATCTTTTATTACAATGATTTCAAATAATGCAGCTCCAAATTTGCCAACGATCACCCACAAAATGGAAAGGATAACATTTCGGACATATTTTTCAGTTTAAACAGTTACTAATGGTAGGGGGAATTGACCGTTATTTTCAAATTGCCAGATGTTACAGAGACGAGGGATCAAAGCCAGATAGACAGCCAGAATTCACACAGGTAATCATCACATGGCACTCAGGGGGTTGGACATGTTGTGCATTGAAACTTTATACAATCCTTCCCAACCATCACACAGGTAATCACTTCACAATCAGGGGGTTGGGCATGTTGTGCATTGAAACTTTATACAATCCATCCCAACCATCACACAGGTAATCACTTCGCAATCAGGGGGTTGGGCATGTTGTGCATTGAAACTTTATACAATCCTTCCCAACCATCACACAGGTAATCACTTCGCAATCAGGGGGGTTGGGCACGTTCTTGATTGAATTGCATCGAAACTTTATACAACCCTTCCCAATCATCACACAGGTAATCACATGGCAATCAGGGGAGTTGGGCACCTTGTGGATTGAATTACATTGAAACGTTATACAACCCTTCCCAATGATCACACAGGTAATCTCATCTCAATCAGGGGGGTTAGGCATGTTTTGGATTGAATTGCATTGAAACTTTATGCAACCCTTTACAACCATCAAACCTTTGTAAATAGTCAAGTTAGATAACTCTATCTTGCATATAATGCACATTATGGCCCTGTATTATTTGACTTGGAAACAGTGAAGAAACTTTGCGATCCTTAAACTTATAAGCGGTAGAATAGTCGAGTGTGCTGTCTTACAGACAGCTTTTGTTGTCTTTTACACTTGCATTGCTAGTCAAAGCAGGGAACTGCGAGACATATAACAACATGTGATTCTTGTTGGTATGTAAATTAAGTATTATCCTAATATTACTCAATTTATTATACCCCCCGGCAAACAAAGTTTGGGGGGGTATATAGGAATCACCCTGTCTGTCCGTCTGTCCGTCTGTCCGTATGTCCACATTTCTTGTAAGCACTACTCCTCCTAAACGGCTCAATGGATTTGGTTCAAACTTTACATGAAGGTCACACATCATATGTAGATATGCATGAAGGAAGATCACACGCCTCGGACTCTTCCAAGGGGAGATAATTTAACTTAGAGGTTATCTGCGAGGGACTCCTGTGCACATACCTCCACATTTCTTGTAAGCACTACTCCTCCTAAACGGCTCAATGGATTTGGTTCAAATTTTACATGAAGGTTACACATCATATGTAGATATGCATGAAGGAAGATCATACGCCTCGGACTCTTCCAAGGGGAGATAATTCAACTTAGAGGTTATCTGCGAGGGACTCCTGTGCACATACCTCCACATTTCTTGTAAGCACTACTCCTCCTAAACGGCTCAATGGATTTGGTTCAAACTTTACATGAAGGTTACACATCATATGTAGATATGCATGAAGGAAGATCACACGCCTCGGACTCTTCCAAGGGGAGATAATTTAACTTAGAGGTTATCTGCGAGGGACTCCTGTGCACATACCTCCACATTTCTTGTAAGCACTACTCCTCCTAAACGGCTCAATGGATTTGGTTCAAACTTTACATGAAGGTTACACATCATATGTAGATATGCATGAAGGAAGATCACACGCCTCGGACTCTTCCAAGGGGAGATAATTTAACTTAGAGGTTATCTGCGAGGGACTCCTGTGCACATACCTCCACATTTCTTGTAAGCACTACTCCTCCTAAACGGCTCAATGGATTTGGTTCAAATTTTACATGAAGGTTACACATCATATGTAGATATGCATGAAGGAAGATCATACGCCTCAGACTCTTCCAAGGGGAGATAATTCAACTTAGAGGTTATCTGCGAGGGACTCCTGTGCACATACCTCCACATTTCTTGTAAGCACTACTCCTCCTAAACGGCTCAATGGATTTGGTTCAAACTTTACATGAAGGTTACACATCATATGTAGATATGCATGAAGGAAGATCACACGCCTCGGACTCTTCCAAGGGGAGATAATTTAACTTAGAGGTTATCTGCGAGGGACTCCTGTGCACATACCTCCACATTTCTTGTAAGCACTACTCCTCCTAAACGGCTCAATGGATTTGGTTCAAACTTTACATGAAGGTTACACATCATATGTAGATATGCATGAAGGAAGATCACACGCCTCGGACTCTTCCAAGGGGAGCGGGGGGTATTCTTCAGTGAGCTTTGCTCACAGTATTTCTAGTTTCTCTTGGGCCAAACAACCGTATGTGGGTGATCATCATGGTCCTCTTTTTTACTGAATCTTTGACAGTCTAATATTATAAACAATGTACTGAACTTACATTTCATTTTTCAAAACATACAATCTGTTTTTTTTCTGTTTCTTTGGTGTCTGAACTATATACTAGATTTTACAAAAAATAATTTGACTGAACTGTATTTTATAAAAAATCTGATTAGAATGTTTTTATTTCCTAATTTGCCAGTTAGATGTGGAGATGTCATTTGTTACAAAGGAGGGCATTATTCAACTGATTGAAGAACTGCTGGAACACTGTTGGCCAGAAGACAAACCCCGCCTTCATACACCATTCCCACAGATGACCTACCAACAAGCTATGAGACTATATGGTACTGATAAACCAGACACTAGATTTGACATGAAGGTTGGATTATATTTCCTTTCCTAGTAGATAATTATGTCTCTGACCCATACTCTTTAAATTTCATGGGATGATTGCTTTTATCGGGCAGATGATCCCTTTTGGTTTTGGTATCACTGGGTCAAGGGTCAAGGTTATAGGGTTTGTAAAGGTCAATTCAGTTTCCCCTGGATATATCCGGATTTCAACTGACTGGATGCTGTCAGGATAAATGGACCAGTAGTTCCGGTAAACAATCAATTTACCCAGGGTCTTCATTTCATTGGTTGATTAGTCTTATTGATTAGATGATTCCTATTGATTGTGGGGGTCACTAGGCCAAAGGTCAAACGCTAGCAAATGGGGATCATTCCATGGTCATCTTTGGCATTTTTGTCTCGCCTACAAATGTGCAGTTAGGTGTAGCAGTCACTTTTCCGGCGGTGACAACATTTTCAATTCTCTATTACTTAGCAAGTCCTGGTCGATATTTTTCGGAAACTTTGCCGAGTGTTTGTTGGGTAATGGCACATCATTCAACAACAAAAATACCAAGGCCAAGGTCATCATTGGTCTGAACTTAGCCTTGGTTAGGTATATAAAAAAATTACATGTATTATTGAAAATAATTGAAAAAATAGTGACAAATAGAAGAAATTGCTCATTATGATCAATTTGTCATATTGCCACAATGTTTTCAAAAGTCTTCTACTGCAGAGGCGTCAGAAAGCGTCTGTTTGTAGGAAAGGAAGGGTTAGTTTATACAAGTAAGTAGGTAAGTAAGTAAATATTTTATAACAGTATCATGTGTATGTACATCAACAAAACAATAGTACAAAAAGTTGTAAATAACACCCGGCCTCATGTCACTATAAGTCACTTTCAAAAGAAATATAATTAAGAAAGAAAAAAACAAAACACGCAAAAAATAATAATATAGAAAACATGTTGTTTTGGTATCGTTCTACTTCATAATGACAATATTAGATAGGCAGATATGGGCAGTACCATTCAAAAACATCAATCACCAGCAAAAAAATGAAATACATGTTTATTCATCCTTGCTTCCAGATTTACTCTCTGTCAAAAGAAAGTAGTGCAAATGATTTCAAAACAATGGGAATAAAGTTTCAAGATACACTTGTAAGTACAAAGTTTTTGATCTAATGTAGTAGTTGTTTGTTTCTCTGATTATCTGCCCTAAGAGCACAGAGATCAGGATTTAATCTTTTCCCTCATACGACAATTCTGCAGCAGACGACTTTGAACATATCTTGTCAAAAGATAGAAAATCTCTATAATTGAATGGATAACCTATGACTAAAAGTGGAAAACATTGTGGCAAAAGGAGAAATTGCACGTTTTGTGCAATTTCTTCTTTTGTCACTATGTTTTCAAAAAGCCGTCTGCTGCAGAGGCGTCAGAAAGTGTCTATATGAGAGAAAGGGTAAAGTCATACTAAAGATTTTCAAAGTCATGGTAGTGGATTGACTTCCCTCATTGTCACTCAGGGCTGCCTGTTTATCTGTATACTATAAACCAGATGCTTACCATTGTATAAATAGAGTTTAATTAACATTGTTTTCATGATACGGGATTTAAATCCCAAGTGGAAGAGATTCTTGCGATATAAAAACGAGTGCGCCATAGCGCACAAGTTTTTATATGCAAGAATCTCTTTCACGAGGGATTTAATTCCCAAATCATGAAAACAATGTTTATTAAACTATATATTATATACTCGGCGATAATTTTCGTTTTTAAACGACAATACCCCTGTGCAGCTCATTTATTTTTATATATATACGTGACGTCACCGACAATGTGTACATTGATTGAAATAAACTTGTGTCATGTCGATTCAAGCTCTTATTTGCGGATTTAAAAGTGCAATTGTGGATAATTTAATGGTTCATCATGGAAATAAAGTGTTAAGTAGTGAAAACGGAGCTTAAAAGTGTTTAAAAGAGATTTAAAAAAAGTAGTTCAAAAAATCCGGCTAGTGAGCTATATCACACACTAAGCGATATTGCTCAGTAGACAAAAAGCATGTTATAGGTTTTTTCAAGTTGGGAAATCTCTATATTTTATCATTCAGTATATGATATATATATTTATTAATATCGCATACATGTATACTTATGATGATATAAATGACACACAATTTAATTTGATGAAAATACATGTTTGACAAAATTAATTAGCAGCTCACAGACTGTGACCAATCAAAATTTTGAAATCATTTTACTTTTCAAATGAAGATGTGTTAGTGAAATGCAAATATGTTAATGACTATTTTTCTTTATTACAGAATCATGTATCAAAGGCAAAACTCCGTTCATTTTTAGAGTCAAATCATATTAAATCAAAGGTAAGTTTATTTATCATTATGAGCAATTCTTTATTAAATTAACTAACTCTCAGTTATAGAACATTTTGATATTTTCACCTAAACATTTTCAAAGTCATCAGCTGCAAAAGATTTGTATGTGGGAAAGGGTTAGCTCCTATTTATAATGATTATATAATAACAAATATTTTGCTTAAAGATATATTTGATATATATGTAAGGCGTAAATAGATCTTCTAACACTGATGTCATTAATGATCTTTGTCAATAAGTCTGAAATGTTTCTTCACTGTTATGCTCTATGATCTTTATTTTATACCCTGCAACACTGTAGGTAAGATGGCAGGTACACAAGTACAGAGATCTGGATAAAATGGAGCCTGTTTTAAAAGATAGGGTTTTACAAGAGGGGAATTATGGGACGGATGATGTCATACTTACTGCTACGGGAGAAGATATTGCTTGTGTTAGTTTAAATCTTATTTGTATTATACTGACTTTTTATGCAAACTTGACAGCATTATCCCTTTCCATCATATATATGCTTTCTGATGCCTCTGCAGCAGATGGCTTTTTGAAAACATAGTGACAAAAAAAGAAATTGCTCAAAACAAGCAATTTCTCCTTTTGCCACAATGTTTTCCACTTTTTGTCATAGGTTATTCAGACGCCTCTGCAGCAGACAGCTTTTTGAAAACATAGTGACAAAAGAAGAAATTGCACAAAACGTGCAATTTCTCCTTTTGCCACAATGTTTTCCACTTTTAGTCATAGGTTATTCATTCAATTATGGAGACTGTCTATGTTTTGACAAAATATGTTCAAAGTCGTCTGCTGCAGAATTGTCGTATGAGGGAAAGTGTTAAAGTGTCTAGCCATCATTCTGTTATAATTGTTTTCCATTCTTTGCACTCTTACTAACCGTTACTCACCCTCAAGGTGGAGTCACATGATCTAAAATTGAAAGATTTCGGTTTTAAGAGGGAGATTATCTGCGCAATGAATTTAACAGTAGACATTTTCACAATTGAACGGATTTTAAATAGCTATGCAGGAAATATTAAAGCATAAAAAATACTAATTTTGAGAATATTTTCCATTTAACATAATATTTTCAACTGTATGTTATTGTTAGCATAAGTAATATATCTATAGGTGCTACCTATTTACGAAAAAAACGCAAGATAATTATAAACAACAATTAAAGAGCATACTTTGGCCATAAAAAAGGATTTATAAGTAATTGACTAGACAATAATAATGTTAATGTCATGTTTCTTGCATTATCAAAACATATTTGGAATTCGTATTGCTGTCGTCTATTATTACGAACAGAAAATAATAAAGTAAAAACTTTCAGAAAATCAAGGAATACATTTATAATGAACGAAGTTAAAACATGAGGGCCAAGATGATCCTTAATCGATCACCTGCATTATGGTAAAGAAGCAAATAGATTAGCCCTTTTCTGATGCCATCTGGCGACTACCTTTTTCAACCAGTCAATATGACTGGAACAAATTATGTAAGGGGTCACATTTCTGCTAAACCCTTTCCTTATTAGAGACAGTTTCTGAGGCCTATGCAACAGACGATTTAGGGAAAGATTGTCACCAAAAGAACAATTGCTCCTTATGAGAAAGTTATCCTTTTGCCACAATGTTCGATAATTAATTATACTTTGAATGAGTGTGGCAATAGCTCATGTATAGGAATTTGGGGTCTTTCATGTTGATACCACTTTTTTTGCGGGAAACGACGTCGCTCCATTGACGTTACGCCAAGATGAAGTGTAACGGAAATGACGTCACGTCCTTCTTTGGCTACGATACAGTCAAAATTTAGGTTCGGGCGTAGAAGGCTAATGCTGTCGGGTTTTTTACGAACGGGAAAACATATTTCTTACAGATTTCCATTTAGTTTTAACTTTTCGTACAAATGTTTATTCCCACATAACACAGCATTTTAATGATCTTAAATATCAATTTAAAAATAAATGATTAAAAAGACGACAATAATTTTCAATCCGTGTTTCGCTCATTTTATACATACCCAAAATACCGATTTTAAAAAAAATGATTAAAAAGACGACAATAATTTTCAATCCGTGTTTTTCTGCTCATTTTATACATACCCAAAATACCGATTTAAAAAAAAAATGATTAAAAAGACGACAATAATTTTCAATCTGTGTTTTACGTCTGCCTTTTATACATATCCAAAATGGCGGCCCCCATGGATTTTTCCAGTTTCATTTCAGAAAGCTTCATGGGTTATTGAAAAAAAAAGAAGAAAAAAAAATCTCACACCTGTTAACTATAAGCGAAAAAACCCATTCATGGGGTTTTTTCGTATTATTTTGGCATGGTTTCAAATCTTTGCCATTGATACTAGTAAACTTTTCACTGTGGTTAACTAGCAAATGATGCAATGTTTCTGTTGTGTCAATGACTTTTCATATTTCATCCAAGAAACTAAACATCTGTAATAAAAATACAAGAATTGAATGTAGTTGCATAAGAAATGGAAAAAATGAAACATACAAATGTTGATTTTAGAAGACCGTCGTAATTTTGTTCAGTAAATTTATCCTTAAGATTTGATTTTTTTTAAAAAGGAGTGTTTTTTTTTTTATTTAAAGTCATGAGAGTCACAATTGAATCTAAACCCTTTCCCTTACTTACAACAATTCTGCTTTGGACATATTTTGTAAAAATTTAGAAAATCTCTTTAATTGAATGGATAACAGATGACTAAAAGTGGAAAACATTGTGGCAAAAAGGAGAAATTGCTTGTTTTGAGCAATTTCTTCTTTTGTCACTATGTTTTCAAAAAGCCATCTGCTGCAGAGGCGTCAAAAAGCGTCTATAGGAGGGAAAAGGTTAAGGATTAGTAAGCATGTCATTGTCTTCAGAATACTTACAAGGATTTCAATAATAAGTTTGTTCCTTTACAATACAATATCAGGGTTTCCACTGGACCATATATTTTTTTGGCCACATTAAACCAAAATTTTGTTACGCAAGGGGGAGGGTTTGTGAGCCCCCTTCCGTGGGATTTTTTTTTTGTTCAGCTGTATTGATATACACTATTTTAAGCATACCTAGAACTTTCAATGTGTGTTCTGTCATTGACTAAATGTTGTGATATGGTGTATGAATACAGCTAAAAAATATATATTATTTCATCATGGTTCACCAATACATGCATGAAATGTCATAAAATGATAATAATTTTACTAAATAAAAAAATAAACAAAACCCTTAAACATGTTTCATCCTCCTACTTGTTATGTTTTTCCATTTACAATGGGCTAATGCAAATTCAAAAAGTTTCTGGTCACCACCATCAATATGAAGATTCATAAAAAAAAATATTCAGTGTTATTTATACTCATGTAAACTGTTGCGTTAATAACGTAAACAAATTCACTATCAAGCATGTATTTAAGGCCGTATGCGAGATTGTGCGTAAGAAAATTCCGCAGACGAAAAGCATATAAAAAGTGTTAAAATGCGTTGTTTGAAGTTATCTTCATTTAATTTTATTTTGAAAGCCGGGCGTAAAATGTTTTCCTAACCAATCGGCGAGAAATTATATCCCACCCACCCAAATATTTGACGCTTATAGCGACTTATAAATAACGCCGTCAAACTTATCAATACTAATTTTTCATTTCAAGCAGATTAGGGCCTTGATAATTTCAATTAACATCTGATAACACACTGATATATGATCAAAGATTGACAAAGACGATGTTTTTGTGTACACGATTCCAATAGGAAATTTATTTTCAATTGCCGATTTCTTCTTTTTTGTAATAAATAAAGGCGCTACCTAGATGATTTGTTTACCTACTTAATTAGTTTTGATTCACATAGTATTAATAAAATCAAAGGCGAAAACTGTAAACAATCATCAGCGTGTGTCGTTGTTTCGATCAATTATTAAACATCAAAGTACAACCGATACGAGTAGGTGATAAAAGATACGCTGTTTACCCCAATGTTTATAGCACCTTGGTGTGTGACACGATTCGTTGTGTACTGTGTTTTCAGCTGTGTGTTTTACACAGATTTATACAGATTTACGGCCAGATCGAGAAGTTTAGTATTTGTAGGGAATTTCGTGTATAAAAAGCAACAGTTTACGGCGAATCATTTTTCAGCCATTTATTTTATTTTTTCGCCATTGGCGTGTTTGGCGAATTACAGCGGAAACCCTGAATATTTTATTAACCCTTTCCCTCATATAGACGCTTTCCAACGCCTCTGCAGCAGATGGCTTTTAGAAAACATAGTGACAAAAGAAGAAATTGCACAAAACGTGCAATTTCTCCCTTTGCCACAATGTTTTCAACTTTTCGCCATAGGTTATCCATTAAATTATAGAGATTTTCTATGTTTTGACAAAATACGTTCAAAGTCGTTTGTAGCAGAATTGTCGTATGAGGGAAAGGATTAAGATGCTGGTTAGTATATAATACATAAAGAACAGCTATGCGTAACTTATACATAGTGACCAGTTGACTTCGAATCGAACTGGTTAAGTTTCCAGGAAGCAGACATCAAGCGTGATTAATATAAGCTTAAAGCTTGTTTCGCAATCGATGTAAAATAAATAAGTTTAAACTTTATTTTTAGATTTGACAATTAAGGAATTTGCTCCCAGTGTGGGAGATTAGTGTCACCAAGACACATTTCTAGCCTAAAACATGCTGTTTATTTGTCATTAGTCATTATATGAATTATCTCAGTGAATGAATAAACAATGATTAAATAAGGTTGAACATATTGTGACAGAAGGAAGATGTGGATCATTATGCTAATAATGAGCAATTTCTCTTTTTGCTACAATATTATCAAAATTTATCTCCATTAGAAAAGGGATAGTGTTTCGGGCTCAAATATTGTGATATTAACCCTTTAAAGGCTTAATCATTTACTAAAGGCTAAATTAACCCTTTCCCACATATAGACCCTTTCTGATGCCTTTGCAGCAGACCTTTTCAACTTTTTCCAGTATTTATACCTTCATTTATTTTGGATTGTCTACGTTTTTGTGTTGTGTTTTCAAAGTCATCTGCTGCAGATTTGTTGTATGTGGGGAAGGGTTGATGTGTTCTTGTGATAACTTGTTGTTGTTTACTTTCAGTGTGAGTTACTTGGGATGTTTCGGTTATTTATAGCAGATGAGCTAGAGAGTAAAGGTATGTTTTCATGTAATATTTCATTATTACTGCACTCCCAGAGCAATTTGTATGGGAAGCTAAATTATAAGCTTATTCCGATTCACCATTTTTGACAGAGTTATGGCTCTCCTGTGTTGTTTGTCCTGTAAGTGTGCATGTAGTCTGGTACCCGACATAGTAAATAAGTACATCTGGCATGAACCAACAAATGTGACTAGACTGATCACCTCCCCTGATATATCCTTATCGCGTGTATAGTAAATTAGTAAATATACAACTGATTTCCATATACTCTACAGTGAACCATTACAACTTGATGTTTGGAATTAATACATAAATACTGAATCAAGCTACATTCAGAGTTTGAAAGGTTTACTGTTTGGTCTACAAAAGGATAATCTATATAGCCGTTTAATTTCTATACCATTTCTAAAGGGTGCTGCCATTATTGGCGACTGGCCGTCCCTATAATATAATGGTAGGGGCAGGTTACTTCAGACTTATTCAGATTCACCATTTTTGACAAGAGTTATGGCTCTTCCGTTTTTTATGTCCTGTCTTAGTTTCCAGTTTATTTATCTTATTCCTTCCCTTAGATATACCATTTTTCTGCAACAGATGACTTTTGAAAACATAATGAGCAATTTCTCCTTTAGCCGCAATGTTTTCAACTTTATTCACGATTGTTTTTAGGTCACCTGTCACGTAGTGACAAGGTGAGCTTTTGTGATCGCCCTTTGTCCATCGTCCGTCGTCTGTCCACAATTTCTTATGAACATGATACAGTCTTCATTTATTATCTGATGTTTAACAAACCTATTCAGTAGCTAGATATTAGTGAGAGCTTTATTAGCGGAACGGAATTTTGCGCTCAGAAGCTTCAGTACTAACAGGAGAAGTTATATTATCAGCTTGTTCTCATTCAAAACTTATTCCTTGATTTATGAACCTTTCAGAAAGCATCCATTAGTTTAGGGCTGTTCCAGGAAAAAATGTTCAGGGGGAAGGAACGACCACAAATTTTAAACTTTTAATATGAAGATATTCATTTAGATACAAAAAATTGTTAGATCACAACTTAAATTCTTTCTAACATACAATACAAGAAATCTACATCAAACAACTTTGAAAACATCAAGGTTAGAATACACAAAATCTCAAGAAATCAAACCATAATTATTGAATAGATTTGAAAACATTTGGGCAAAAGGAGATATTGCTTATTATGACTGGTTTTGAATCAAAATGTGTCTGTATGTTAGAAGTGTTAACTGTGCTTTTCAAAAGGATACAGTTAAAACAGACTTGTATTCAATTCAATTTGCCTTTGTTCCTTTACAATAATCACAAAAAAATATTTGATCATGTAATTTATCTTGAAAACACAGAAAAATGAGATATGTACAAGCTAACGGGTTGAATTAAAATATTTTCAATATACACGCAAAGCCACCCCTGACGTCACACTACATATACACGAGCGTGTTGACCTTCTGAGTACTAGATAGTCAGAGTCACTGGCAAAGTCTCTCCGCTGGTAAATCTTCAAAATCAATGCCATCAATCAGAACTGTGTAGATTTCACCCACCGTAGAACTTGTATGTCCGATAATGGTCCCTTTACCTCGTCCATCTATCGGAACGTTTGTGTTTACCTGATACACATTCTCATTCATTTTGTTAACATTCAGATGAAAACAAAAAAAGTGATTAGGTCAGGTTATATTACACATGTTACTGAAATACGGAATGGGTATATTAGATCAGATACAATTATTATCATGCGATAAAAACTATTTAAAGCCTCTTGGCCAAACGTACTGGCCCAATATGAAAATAATTTGGCATTTGTTCTTTGATTGACCTTATACTGAGATTGTTCAACTTATTATGAACCTGGGAGGGGCTTCTTACCTTATATGAATATATAGTTAAAACTTTGAAAATATATTCCTGTTTTGTAAAAAAAAAAAAATCAAATTATTCCAATCTGTTGAAAAACATGGCTATCAGGGGGCTGGGCTTGTTTTCCTTATATGTATGGAGGAACAATATTGAAAATTACTTCTGAAAATTCTACTGATTCAAGTGAGCGACATTGCACCATCATGCTCCTCTTGTTTGAGAATTTATTCCTCTCACATTGTTTCCAAAAGTTTTCTGCGACAGCAATTTCTACTGTTGCTTATAACAGATGTTGGGTTAAGAAGGTAATAAAACCTTTCCAACATACAGACGCTTTCTGACAAATCTGCAGCAGACGACTTACAAAAACATTTTAGCAAATAGAGAAATTGTTTATCATGAGAAATTTCTCAATCTTCTGCAATGTTTTGAACTTTTTTTCAATAAACATAATCACATTTAACCCTTTCCCTCATACGAGAATTCTGCAGCAGATGACTTTGAACATATTTTGTAAAAAATAGAAAATCTCTATAATTGAATGGATAACCTATGACTAACAGTGGAAAACATTGTGCCAAAAGGAGAAATTGCTCGTTTTGAGCAATTTCTTCTTTTGTCACTATGTTTTCAAAAAGCCGTTTGCTGCAGACGCGTCAGTAAGCGTCTATATGAGGGAATGGGTTAATTAAAGAGACTTTCCATACTTTTGTGGGTATGTTTTCAAAAATGTCTGCTGCAGATTCGTTGTTAGTGGGAAAGGGTTAACTGAAACAAACTGATTTCAGGACAAATTGTAAGGGAGCCTAACGCCTTTCATTTCTTGTGGGTTGTGGATTTTCCTCTGTTCCTGCCCAAGGAGGAAGGAGAGGGTATGTATAAAACACAAACCTGTCAATTTAACCATTCGTTTGATATTTATTTTTTACTGTAGACTTCTTTGTAATTATCTGATATAGAAATTAAAAAGGAAAACTTGCTTATAATTAAACATTTATTTATAAAGTTATTCCACGTTTTTAGTTTGTCTGTATTTTGAAGAAAAAAAGTCTGGCTATTGTGATACCCTTGGCATTGTCATCGTGGGTGTAGTCTGTGTCTTCATCACAAAACTTTAACATTACCTTATAGCTCAAAAACAGTTACACATATTTAATGGAAACTTGCTACACATGTTTATACCAAGTCACATAAATCTGGCTTTAATAATTATATAGTTATGCCCCTTTTTTTACTTAAAATTCATATAAAACGTTTTACCTTGCCCATCAATCAAAAATCATTGTATGTTTTCAAATGAAACTTGGTACACATGTTCCTAGGAACAATACACATATCTATACCAAGTCACATAACTTTCACTTTAACAATAATTCAGTAATGCCCCTTTCTTTTTTATTATAAAAAAACAGACACACGTTGGCATTCATTTTACTGGAATTGTTCAAATTGTTCTGCTGCAGAATTCCTGCTTGTGGGAAAATGAGCATTACGTTGGACAGAAAGATCAGTGTATTAGTCCAGTATCTGAAACGCCTTACTCAAACTATTTCAAACTGATATGATTTAACTGAAACACCTATCTGACCTATGTTTTTTGTTAGATTTCTCACAATCATAAGTACTCCACACAACCTTCCCAAAAGGACTTGATAATATGCCAGAGGTCTAGAAAAGGAGGAGTAAATAGCACATTTCCCAACAGTATCTCTCTTATTATCCAACCAAACTCAATGATGTGAGAGCACAAAAGAATCGTCTCACAACATAGGGCAAGAGGGACACGTAAGGATTTAAGAACATGCAAAACGCCCTCATCTCTGATTTGCCAATCTTCAGACAGGATGTATTATTGGAACACCAGTGGCAGAGAATACAGTGTACACAAAAATTACCTACTGGCATTTTATAAAAACCCTTTTCCAATCTACGTGAAACTTGGTCATATTGTTTATGGGCATTATATCTTGGTCAATTGCAATATCCAGCCAATTCTTCCCAGATACACTGATTTTATGGCCCCCACTAGTGAGTGATTTTGAAAGCCAGTTGAGCTTATGTCATTGTGTATTGTCCATCATGTGAGTGTGTATGAATGCACTTTTTGGCTTCAAATGACCCTCCTCTGTAACCACAGGGTAAATTTGCATGAAACTACATAGGTAACAACCTCCAAATGTCATCTCCTTAATTCCTTCAAACTTTTCAATCCATGAACATTCTGGTTTCCATGGCAACCGAAAGAGAGTACTTCGGAAATCTTCTCCCAAACTGGATTGCTAATTTTCAAATAATGTTATAGAACTGTTCCTTGGGCGATCCTCTTTCAAAATATCTTTAAGTCATGTTGACCTGTTAAATAGCATGGCCATAACAGTCAAGCCATTTTGCTGATATGACTTAAGTGAAAACTTTAAAAATCTTCTCCTGAAAGTATGAAGCCGATTTTCAAATAATTTTACAGTAATATTCCTTGGGTGCCTTCAAGCAATGTGGATTGGTAAAAGAATGGTGGTCAGGGGAGGGTCAGACTATTATGACATATATAGCTATAGTGAAAACTTCTCCTCCGGAAGTTTCATGCCGATCCCTAGGAGCGACACAGGCTGTCAATGCTGGGGTTGTGAGTTCGAACACCAGCTTGGCCAACATTGTTTCTGATGTGTGACAAAAGTAATTGTGACAAGTGTCATTCGTCTGTCACAAATTGGCTAACAGTCTATACAGAAAAGCATATGTAGGTGAAGTGGCCCCTGTGATATGACTGACACATTGTTAAAAATGGCCTTAAACCCCAATAAATCTATAAACTGAAAGTTTCGGGACGAATAAGTTCCTTTAGTGACCCTGTCAGATTCCTCCAAACCATGTTGATTGGTCGAAAGAAAATGGCCATCAGGTGGAGAGGCTTTCTTGTCTTATATGGCTATAGTGATTACATTTTTGCCAAATGCAGTGGAGCCATACTGGCCCTATTGAGCCCTCTTGTTTTCTCAATGTTTTTTAAGGTGTCTCATCCAGTCATTAGCCCTTTCCAACATACAACAAATCTGCAGCAGACGACTTTGAAAACATACTCAAAATAAATTGGAAACTCCCTTTAAATGAAAGTACAATAATTGAATAGAGTTAAAAACATGGTGACAAAAGGAGAAATTGATTGTTTTGAGCAATTTCTTCTTTTGTTGCCATGTTTTCAAAAAGCCGCCTGCTGCAGAGGCGTCAGAAAGCGTCTACATGAGGGAAAGGGTTAAGTCATCTATCGCAGGTATAAGGTTAGAAATGTGAAATGTTTTAATTACCAGGTTTGGAATCGGCCCACCATCCATTTACAGATGTTCACCCTGAAGATAGCCATCTGTTTTATAGTCAACCAGAGAAGGTAACATGGTTTTATAACACGATGGTGGGTGTGGTTGTTAGAAGTTGCTGCCCTCCTAGGTACTCAGGATTTCATTGATTGCATAATGACTGAGCCGCCTGTGTCACAATAACGTTTGAAATGCTGCTGTATGACTGAATTATTGCTGAAAAAGTGAAATTAGCAACAAACTGTGACCATAGTCAAGATGTAAGGTGTCTAATCTGTTCTTGGTCTTACCAAAGGCTAAAAAAAATTGGGCATATTTACAGCAGGCAAATTTTGGAAACGTTTTATTATTATTTTCTGTACATCATAACAGACAACAGCAATAAGAGTTCAAAATATTAAGCAGTCATGCAAAAAACACGTACATGTAGTATGCTGTATAATTTCGACTTATAAGACAAAATATTTGCCTCCAAGGAGGAGTTTCTTGCCATTATTTTCAAAGTGTTATGTATATTGAGAGCAAAAAAGCCAAAGTTAGGACAGTAAGGCATTTATTTTCAAAGAAATTTCAATTTTCCTATACCGGCCGAAACCTCGGTTTTACAGCTTGAGTCTGGCCAAATTTGGGATATCGCGCATCATATAGGTCTTAGATGAAAAAAATAAGAAACGCGTTATATATTAAGTTTAAACTGTGTCCATTGTTTATAGACATGAATAAACTTCATATTTATGCATGATTTGGACCATGCAACACTAACAGAAGTCTAAATAGCTTGAAAACATCAATTTTTATTTAGAAAAATGTAAAATTTGCTAGGATTTTTTTCCAGCAAAATCCTGTTCTTAATGCTTTTTGATGTTTTTCAATAAACTTTTTGTTAGGAAACAAGCATTTATATATTTCAAACAATTTAATACCAATACTGGCCAGCCAGGTACATAATTAAGGTTTTTTGACACCTTTACCGGTGACTGCATTGATGAGTGAAATTTAACAGTCTGCTTATTGCACACATTTGTGGCCTGTATATGTTATAAATATTTACTCATTAAGGGACTAGCTGGGGTTGAAGAGGGTTGTATTAGGAAGTAGGTTCCAATAAAATATCTTCCTAACACATTTTTAATATATTAGCTGTATTCTGTTGCTTTTGTATTGTAATTGACGGGGAAATTGAGGTAAAGATGGCCCGTAAAAGGCAGTGCAAGTCAATTGGCTTTCAGAAAGGTGTGCCAGGTTTAGATAGGGGTCAACAACATGGTTTTAGTATAGAAAAAGTACAAACAAAGTATGTTAAACAAATAGACATTTGGGAATATTCACCTTTCTTGATGTTGATGGTTCGGAAACAAATGTACATCCCTTGCGGCCATCTGGGGAAGTGGCTGGTATTATCGATGAGTTTCGTGTTGCCCGCAACAATACATATCACCCCAACTCATACACAAATAAACTGTACTGTCCAGCTAAGGTGCAACTGATGTTTAACTCTGAAATAAAGATACATGCACAGTTGAGCATACATTGTAATGGTATTCTGGTTTTTGACAGTGCTAATTCCCTAAAGTGGGGTCTAGTCTGGCCCGAACGGCTTAAATGTGAAAAATGTACATATATTGGTACATACTATAATTTATATGAAGAAGCTGAAATTGGGGTTCAAATGGCAAGTAAATCATGTGTAAGGGCATCACAGTTGCGAAACAAGGGGGAAAAGTTTCCTGCCCTAATCATGCAGGCTATTGCTCGGCAAACATAACGGGCGAAACACCGATTGGGCAGGAAGACCAATGGAATGAAAAGGCTGCGCGCCAAATATCTCAGGATCTAAATTTAACACATTTTACTGGTGACGGTGACAGTAAAGGTCATAAAGGTGTAAATAAATGTCAGGAGAACACTGTTATTAGCTTAAAAGACTTGAGACATCTTGCTAATTATATGAAGAGACAGGTTTATATAACCCCATTCACTAAGACAATGTTTCCATGTAACAAGTCAAACTTGAAAAATAGGTTTGCACTTTCAGTAAAAGCAAGGTGTTTGGGTGAGCTGAGATCTGCACATATGTATTACAATGGTTTAGCCCATCTCAGTGACCATAGTCATATATAAATAATGCACTGATTGATTGATTGATTGATTGATTGATTGACTGTATAAATTCACTGATAGGATATTGTGTGTGTGCAAAATATTGAACAAACATTTACCAACCAAACCCACATTTTCCACATTTTCCAGCTATATTTGTAGTACATGTATATGACTGTTTAATAACCATATTTGGTCATATTTATTTATCAACAGGTCAAAAGATAGTGCCATACATAAGAAAACTTCAGCTTTGTTTACCTTTCATCTAGGTCAGGATGACAGAGTCAGGGTGGAAATTTGGAAATGTGGAAATTTAACACGCATTCTGCCGTACCTAATAGCTGATGCCCACATGAGCCCCCTGTCCACTCCAGGCAATCAGTTTCTACATTTACTATGCATTTTGAGTGTAGTCGGTCTCGTACTGTATTCCAGTAGGTGTCAAATTATTACAGACGATAAAAAAGTGACCTTTCATAATTTGACCCGGAAGTGCTTTAGGTCACAATACACCAAATAAATTCCTTCTTTGTTTACATGTAAATCAACCAGCTTCAACCCTCGTTTGTCACATTTTCTAAGCGTTTCCCATGTAGAACACCATATATCATTGAAAAGAGATACTTCTTACCTTTAAAATAATCCATAGAAAATGTGGGGTCATGTATTATGCAAGAAAGAACTCGCTCTGTGAAGATGGGGACCGTCCTTTTTACCACAATCCAGCTAGGCTGAAAATGGGTTTACCCATACTCTACTTTCACTTTCACACAAGGTCAACATACCTAAAATGATCAAATCAAACAGTTCCAGTTCATCCTCTACATATTTACAAAGAATGTACACCCATTGTCACATATCCAATGCAGTCTGGGCCAGATGTACAACCATTTCTAGGCAAACAAAGTTTTGTTTACGCACTACTTGGCTGTAGATCAAAGGGGCCCGCGGATGTATTTAGCATAATTTGACCTACGAACACCTTGCAATTGTTGTTCGTAAATAGTTAGCATTTATAGATTTATTAGACTATTGATAATGTGTTGATATTTACTTATAGGTCAGAGGTCAACATTATGACCTTGTGTTGAATGGTAGTGAGGTAGGAGGTGGGTCAATCAGAATACACAATCCAGAGAAACAGAAATATGTCATAGAAAATGCGTTACAGGTGAATATACATTATGTTCTATCCTAATGTCAATAAGGGTGCATTAATACAAAGATACAGGAGGTTGTTTTGATGAAAGCATATACATTGATGGCTCTTTTTTCTATGAATTGGTTTTAAGTATAAATCAGTCTTACAAGGAATTTTAAGCACAAACACTCGACACATGAGAAATACAAGACTTCTAGTTTATAAGTTTTTTGTATCTCACCAGTGAGAGCACTAAGGATTCAAGGTGAATTATAGTGATCACCCTTTATCCTGCGTGGGTCGTACATCAACATCTTCTCCTCTGTAACCGTAGGGTCAATTGAGTTGAAAATTCACAGAAAGCATTCTCTCAATTTCCTCACCAAAATTCCTACAATTCTGCGAAATGTTTGGCCTTATATAGCTATAGTCTTCTTCTCAAATAATTCTGTCAGATTCTCTTATCAGATACCTTAAAGCCATGTGCATTGGGTGAAAAACATAGCTGCAGGGAGCATAAATAGATATACATGTATACAAAATATAAAGTTTGAAATGAAAATACCAAAAATCTGCTATTATCAAGAGCTCAAAATTAGATAAATGTAGCAAAGTCAAATGTAATTTTTAGCTTGATTATTTAGAGAATATGAGAGGTACATGTATGTTACTCACACTGGTGTCCGCTTCACACCTTGGTTAAAGTTTTGCATGCAAGTGCATACATATATTACACAGTCACTATAGATCAGTTACTATAATAAAATAAATATTGCATGACTTCCAGTGTGACAGTACATATTGTCAACATGAGGAAAATACTGTTACCCGAGGTGAAGCAGAGATTTACAGTATTTATCCGAATGTTTACAATATGTACTGTCACTTTGGAAGCCATGCAATATTTATTTTATTATACCGAACAAAATTGCATGTTTATTCAATTTATTTTGTACCCTTATTATGAAGTGAACATTGGTACACCACATATGAATATACCGGTTAACAGTATACTGTTACATGGCAAGCGTGTCTAATCGGTGACGTTATTGTTTTAAATGACGTCGTGCACATGCATGACCAACATTTTAGACGCACATGCCATGTAACAGTATACTGTTAACCGGTATATTCATATGTGGTGTACAGTGTCAATGAGCTAAATAACTGTAGAATGCTTTGGCCATGGAAGGTAATACTTGGTGTGCAGGTTGGTCACCACCAGCAGATGACCCCTACTGATTTTGAGGTCACTAGGTCAAAGGTCAAGGTCAAACCTTTGGCTAAAAAATGGTTTCCGCTCAATAACTAAAGAATGCTTATGTCGAGGAACTTCATACCTGGTGTGCAGGTTGGTCCTAACCAGATGACCCTGATTGATTTTGGTTCATTTTAAGGTCACAAGGTCAAAGGTCAAGGTCACAGTAACCTTCAGCTGAAAAAAATGGTTTTTACTCAATAACTCAAGAATGCTTATGCCCAGGAATTTCATACTTGGTGTGCAGGTTGGTCCTAACCTGTAGATGACCCTAATGGTTTTGATGTCAGTAGCTCAAAGTCAAGGTCACGGTGAAAAATGGTTTCTACTTCATACTCTGCAGCAGACGATTTTTGAAATCATTCTGGCAAAAGGAGAAAGTGCTCATTATCAGCAATTTCTCCATTTGCCACAATGTTTTCAACTCGATTCACTAATCATATTATCATTTATAGAGATTTTCTATATTTTGGACTTGATAATTTCAGTCATCTGCAGCAGATTTATTGTTTGTGGGAAAGGGGAGGAGTCCATACTTCAGTTACTACTAGATGTATTGCGTTGAAACTTTATACAACCCTTCTCAACCATCCCACCTATGTAAATAATCACGTGAGATAACTTTGTCTTTATATAATGCAAAGTATATCTCTTCATTATTTTACTTAGACTAATCCATTTACTCATTAGCGGTGGAATAGTTGAGGGCGCTGTCTTACAACAGCTCTTGTAATTACCTGCCCTGGCAAAATTACACAAAGGGATCATTTCTCTGCATCCGTTAGTCTGTCAAGCTGTGACTTTATTAGCAAGCTAAACTTGACTGTATTTCTTCTTGTTAACTACTTACAGGAAGATGTCGGACAGTTTGAACATTTGTTGAAGGCATTTAAAATGGGCTGTCCTCCTCATGGTGGTATTGCTTTGGGTAAGCATGTACATTTTAACCCCCCTTACCCATATATAACTGCAGCAGACAACTTTCAAAACATCTTGTGAATCATTATAGGCAATTTCTCTTTT
Organism: Serripes groenlandicus; assembly: GCA_031761405.1. NCBI lineage: Eukaryota > Metazoa > Mollusca > Bivalvia > Cardiida > Cardiidae > Serripes > Serripes groenlandicus. The sequence continues at coordinate 70,230,578 of JASEVX010000003.1, forward strand.
TGCCACAATGTTTACAGAAGTTATTTACTGCATGTGTGAAAGGACTAATCATTTAGCTGATATGATCCACATCATTTGAAAACACATTCATGGATTTACCACAAGCCAATACTCAACACCAGACTCTACCACATGATATACGCAGTCTGGTCAGGATTTATTATTATTTGTCAATTCAGTCATGTTTTGTTCAAAATTCCAGATATATGTTTTGGCCATACAGAACAGTGCAATAATTTAACCCTTTCCCTCATACAACAAGTCTGCAGCAGACGACTTTTTAAGCATGTAGCACAGGCATCTGATTTTCTATTACATAAGAAAATGGGGAAAAACATGCAATACTCAAAGTCTTTATATTGTCCATACGCTATGATAAAAATGATCGTCATGATATTTTGGGGGATCCCTCCTGTGTAACTATAAATAGACCCTTTTTCTTCTGTAATGGAAATTTGGACACCTGTGCATGTAGTTAACAATTTTCAAAATTATCTCTTATGAAAGAGTAATTATTGAGTAGAGTTAAAAATATTATGGCAAATGGAGAAATTACACATTATGAGCATATTCTTCGTCAGCACGTGGTAAAGGGTTAAGTGGTTCTGAATTGTCATTCATTTCACAAAGGTTTAAGTTCCTGTTGACTGTCTCAAGTTTTCTGCTTAAAAAATATCTGTGATGAAAGATAGTTTTTACAAAATGTAATTGAAATTTAAAGTACATGAATATGTGTGAAATAAAATATTGCAACCATATGGGGGAATATCGGTTGTCTTCAATTCTTCTTTTTGTTTGTAACAAAGAGGGCAATCCATCCAGGGGTCACCCGTTCCAACTCTGACTTAGCATTCATTGACTTCATTCTTTTTGATGATAAGGAAGAATGTAGTTTGGAGTACTGGGGTAAGAAAGTCAGGAAACAAATGGTTATTCAAGATGGCCAACATAATTTGACTAACATGAAATGGCTGTAACTGTATATACACAGCATTAAGCTCTTAACCCTTTCTGATGCCTCAGCAATTGTCGTATTCTTCTGATATATTATATAGGGCATCAAAATACTCTTTAAGAAAAGAGGTACAGTCAAACCTGTACTACCGACCACCTGGTATAACCGACCCCCTGGTGTAAGCGACCACATTGAACTCTCCCCGATGTTTTTATGCCCCGGCATACGAAGTATGAGGGGCATATAGTTTTCCGGTCTGTTAGTCCGTCCGTTCGTCCGTCCGTTCGTCCGTTTGTCCGTCCCGCTCAGGTTAAAGTTTTTGGTCAAGTTAGATTTTAGTGAACCTGATGTCCTATCATTATGAAATGACAATCAACATATCATTGTTTAAAAAATTGTATCAATTTGAGGTTGGACCAACTGTTCATCCGTCTGTTCGTCTGTCTGTTCGTCCATTCCATTCTCAGGTTAAAGTTTTTGGTCAAGTTAGATTTTAGTGAACCTGATGTCCTATCATTATGAAACTTCACACAAATGACAATCAACATATCATTGTTTAAAAAATTGTATCAATTTGAGGTTGGACCAACTGTTCATCCGTCTGTTCGTCTGTCTGTTCGTCCATTCCATTCTCAGGTTAAAGTTTTTGGTCAAGTTAGATTTTAGTGAACCTGATGTCCTATCATTATGAAACTTCACACAATGACAATCAACATATCATTGTTTAAAAAATTGTATCAATTTGAGGTTGGACCAACTGTTCGTCCGTCCGTTTTAAAATATAGTTAACAACCGGGGCGGGGCATCCGTGTTCCATGGACACATTTTCTTGTTTAGTCATAAATTAACCTGCAATAAGCGAGATCCTGCTGTCTGCGACCAACGGACACTAAAACCATTCCCTTTTTAATAAAAATCCACGGTTCAGCGACCTTAAATCTAACAGTCAAATAATTCTAACACAACTGTCGCGTGTAAACCACACAGGTTTAAATTATCATCAAGCTAAAGGTGTTACATGTAAAATTACCCGAGGTCAAATTCTGCAGACGTGTATTAGAGTGGGTAAAAACCGATAATTGCCTTGTTAGCAGTTTGTATTTAATACACTTTAGCTACAGTTATTGTCTTTGTTACGACTCTCAAATACTGCAGATGTTTCACAGTGGTAAAAGCCGATAATTGCATGTTTATCAGTTTGTACTTAATACACTTTAACGTCAATTATTGACCGTGTTAAATCACCCCGTGGATAGTTTGTGGATTAATTATGACAATTTTGCTCCGACTTTTTGATCTCTTTAATTGGATCTGTGTTTGTTTTTTGCTTTCTTATGGTGATAGCACGTTTATTTAATCGGCTCTTTTATTAGATTTAATTAGCAAATCTGTGGACACTCAAAGATTCTAAACCTGACAATGTCTTTAAATGACTCCTTAAATAATTTGTTTTTAGATGGACAGTCTTTGAAACAGAACACGATCAGTGACTTTTTTAGTAATACGTAGTGCTCTATTCTTCTACTGAACATACATGTACATATCCTTTTCATGTTATAGTTAAACAAAAACATCAAATAATAAATAACAATCAAGTTTGTGATTAAATTTATATATGTTTTATTTATCAACTTACACTTTTGCAAATAAATATTATTAATATTGAAATAAAATATAAAATTAGAAGAACAACAAAATGTTTATTGTTATTTATTCTTTAATACCAATACATGTACATGTATAATGTAGTATACATAAGACCCAAAAAAAGAAAAATACATTTGTACCTCAATAAGAGACCACCGGCTTAAGAGACCACTCATAGCATTTCCCTTGGGTGGTCTCTTAATACAAGTTTGACTGTACTTGTTATTATAAATGTATTCTCGGTTTCGTGCGTTTTCAGGATTAGACCGGCTCTTGGCGTGCATTATGGAAACAAACAGTATACGGGATGTCATTGCCTTCCCCAAATCATCAGAAGGACGGGATCCAATGAGTGATGCTCCCGCAAAAATAACTCAAGAAGAGTTGGATAGATATCATATATCAGTTGTCAATAAGACTTCTTGAATAAATTTAAATAGACACCTAAAATGATAAATCAACTTTAACCCTTTCCCACTGGCAGACGCATTCTGACGCAATGGCAGCAGACGACTTATGAAAACATTGTGGCCAAAGGTGAAATTGCTCATGATGAGCAATTTCTTCTTTGGCCACAATGTTTTCAACTTTATTTAACAATTAAGCTATCTTTTATGAAGACTTTTCAGGTTTTTGTCTCTATGTTTTCAAAGTCGTCTGCTGCAGATTTGTTGGGAAAGGGTTAAGTACTGAGCTGTGACTGTACTATGAAGGTATTTTAAACCCTTTTCCCCCTACGACAATTCTGCAGCAGACAACTTAAAACATATTTAGTCAAATAACAGAAAAATCTCTTTAATTGAATGGATAACCTATGACTAAATGTGGAAAACATTGTGGCAAAATGAGCAATTTCTTTCTTTGTCACTATGTTTTCAAAAAGCCGTCTGCTGCAGAGGCATAAGAAAGTGTCAATATGAGGGAAAGGGTTAATTAAAACATGACAGAAAATACAGCAGAGAATGTTAATTTAATAGTCCATTAAAAAATATATTAAAATTTCGCTTCCAACTTTTGTTTATAAACAGAGGGGATGGGGGAGACGATTGTTGAAATTTGAATTAACCCTTTCCAGAATACAACATTAACCCTTACTCACAAACAGACGCTATCTGACGCCTCTGCATCAGACAACTTTTTAAAACATTGTGACAAAAGGAGAAATTGATCAAAACAAGCAATTTCTCCTTTTGTCACAACGTTTTCATCTTTCTTTAGCTCACCTGTCACGTAGTGACAAGGTAAGATTTTGTGATCGCCCGGCATCCGGCGTCTGTCGTCCGTCCACAATTTCTTGCGAACATGATCAAGTCTTCATTTAATATCCCATGTTTACCAAACTTATTCAGTAGCTAGATATCCATGAGAGCTCGGTTCGTTTTAAAAACCAGCCAGATCTGTCCATGCATGACTGGATTATGGCCCTTTAATATTGGCAAAACTGTTATCTATTTTTGTAGAGCTAAAGTTAAAACACTTACTCAGGTGAACAATATAGGGCCATCATGGCCCTCTTGTTTAGTAATTATACCATCATTTATTGGGTTATTTGATAGTTATAACTAAATGTTGTTAAAGTCGTCTATTGCAGATTTCTTGTATATGGGAAAGGGTTAACATATTTGTTGTAGTTGACTAACAAAGTCCAGGTAAATATATGTGAAATCTCTATTGGTGAAAGTTTAATTATTAAATAGAGTTGACAACATTGCCACAAAAGGAGCATTTTCTCCTTTTGCAACAATGTTTTTAAAACTCGACTGCTGTAGATAAAGATAGCATAAGAATTCATTGAGTGTGATTGTTGAATTGCTCAGGAGTTGTACCTACTCCCACAATGTTGTCAAAAATGTAACACTGCTTTTAGTCTGGTATTCGGAGTTGTACCTATTCCCACAATGTTGTCAAAAATGTAACACTGCTTTTAGTCTGGTATTCGGTCATCTCCGCAAGCCAAGGGTAATTTGTCCATTCCATTACCGGTCTGTTATAGTAAATTGATATTTGGTATGAAACAACAATGGCTGCTAATTTGTCACAACCTATCTTTATTTAGCCCCGTTAGATCAGTCGGTAGCAACGCAGGCTGTCAATCCAGAGGTTGTGAGTTTGAACCCCAGCTCGGCCAACATTCCTTTCGTTGTTTGACAAAAGTCATTGTGACAAGTTTCATTCATCTTCCAGTCATATCACGGAATCCAGTTTACCTACTCATATGTTTCCTGGTTTTCGCAAACCAGTACTCCACACAACAATCTTCCCAAGCAACTGGCTGCTTTTCCACATAGACTTAGTCCATTGGTGGAAGATGAATGACGCGTGTTGCAATGACTTTTGTCAAACATCGGAAAGAAAGTTGGCCGAGCCGGGATTCGAACTCACAACCCCTGGATTGACAGCCCGCGTCGTTACTGACTGAGCTTCCACAGCGGACCAATACAATATGAATAAATACATAAATAATGAAGCAAAGTAGTTTCAGAGTTTGAAAGGTTAGACCGGTTGATCCAAAAAATGGCTGCTTCTATAGCATGTTGCTATCTCACTCAAACTGACCATTGGAAGCTTTGTAATTCCAATAACAACCAAATTGCATCTATGTACAATGAATTCGGCAATTACAACCAAATCACATCTATATACAATGAATTCGGACTTATTCCCAGAGAGTAAATATACCTTCACATTGGAGATCGATAAAGGGTCATAGTTAGTCATTGTCCTTCGCTTTAGGCTTCCAGGATGCTCGTACAACAGAGAAAGGCTGGTTGAATGGTTCAATTGGGCCAGTTACGAGTGATTTTCATTTGGAATGGTCATTTGTGAATAACGATAGATGTCATACATGATTCTGCAAATTTATTCGGTGGCACATTGGTGTACACTACATGTATATACTTTTACAACAAACTGCTGATACATGCTAAATAATAGTAACATTTCAGTTCTTTCAGTCTTTAAATTTTACTTTTGAAAACATGACGGAATAAGGAGAAATTGCTAAAAATAAGCGATTTCTCTTTACCCACTTTCAACTTATTTTAACATTTGTTTTGGATGTGAAATATACAAAACTCATGTTAACAAAATACAATACTTTTTCTAACTGCAAACACATGGTGAGCAGACGACTTTTGAAAACATTTTAGCAGAAGGAGAAATTACCCATATTCAGCAATTTCCCATTTTGCCACAATGTTTTCAACTCTATTCAATAACTTAAATTTATAGATTTTTTCCATATTTTTGCCTAAATGTTTTCACAAAGTCGAATGCTACTAATTTGTTGTAAGTGGTTAGGAAAGGAGATTAAGAATGAAAGCTTGATTGAGCAAAATGATTCAGCAATACCTTTGTTTTAAAAATTTCCCAATTGTAGACGCTTTCTTATGCCTCTGCAGCAGATGGCGTTTGATATCATTGTGGAAAATTAAAAATGTTTTCAACTTTATTCAATAAAAGTTCTTTCATTTATATAATTGTTCCATATTTGGAGTAAGTCGTCTTCCGCAGATTTGTTGCATGTGGGAAAGAGTTAAAAAAAATCATAATTCGTTAAATTATATGAATCTGTAAATTGGGAATAAAATAAATACTTTTGATTTGTACAAATGATCTATTCTCTTCAATACTGAAGGGTGAGAAAAGTTGAAGTATATGTGATGCAGTTAGTTGACCCTTTCCAACATGCAACTGAAGCAGACAACTTTGAAAACATCCACTCAAAAACACGGAAAATCTCTATAAATTAAAGTGTAATTACTGACAAGAGTTGAAAACAGTGTGGCAAAAGGAGAAATTGCTTATTTGCTACATTATTTTCAAATGTTGTCTGCTGCAGAGGCGTCAAAAAGTGTCTATAGGTGGGAAAGGGTTAAAATCCTTTGAGCAAATAGATAACTCAATCTGGAGTTAATATGTGAATATGGCAAGGTGATTTCTATATGAATGCATACATAGGCAATTAGGTATTTGCAGGTTTGGTCCCTGTGTAGATCTGTGTGAGATAGCTAGGATATGATTATTTTTGTTTATTTGAAAAACGGCGTTAAACCCCAATCATTCAATCAGGTGTACATATTGACTGTGAGCCACCCCACACCAAATCCAACTTTCAGAAGTTTTCATTTAACCCCTTACTTAGACAATATGATATTTTTTGATCTACTTTGAAAATATCTAAAAACAAATGTGTAACATTCATAATATCTAAAGAATTGTGAAACATAGTAAAAAGTTGAAAAAGTTGTGGAAAAGGAGAAATTACTCTTTTTTTCCACATTGTTTTCAAAAGGCATGGGCTTTATTTAAAAGTAGGGAAAGTTGGATTTCCAGTGAAAGGAAGAAATTCAATGAAATACCAGTTTTAAACCCTTTCCAACATACAGATCTATGCTTTCTGATGCCTCTGCAGCAGGCGTCTTTTAAAAACAATATCGAGCAATTTCTCCTTTTGCCACAATCTTTTCAACTCTAATGCTAAACATTTATACAAAGAGATTAATTATATTTTTTTCCAGATGATTTCAAAGTCGTCTGCTGCAGCCTTGTTGTTTGTGAGAAAGGGTTAACATGCAAACTAGATCTTGTCTCAAGGGTAACATTTGAATTACAACCCTTTCCCTCATTATGACGCGCTCTGCAGCAGACGGCTTTTTGAAAACATAGTGACAAAAGAAGAAATTGCTCAATACGAGCAATTTCTTCTTTTACCACAATGTTTTCCACTTCTAGTCATAGGTTATCCATTCAATTATAGAGATTTTCTATTTTTTGACAAAATATATTAAAAGTCAGCTGCTGCAGAATTGTCCTATGAGGGAAAGGGTTAAGTGTCGGGCAAGTCAGATCATAAGCTTGATTACTGAGCGTTTGGTAATGCTGTGTCCTGATTTCAGATACACGTACAATGAAAACTCTCTTATCTGGACTAGCCAGTTAACAATTATTGTATACATGTCATAAATTAATCTTCAATACTGATGTCGGTCCCAACTTTTGGAGGCCTTGAGATGATTGTGTTTTTTGAACAGAGGTCCAGATAAGGAAGGGTATTCAGCTCTTTCCCCCACAATTTCTCTCTTATTATTAAAGCAAACCCTATGTTGTGGGTACTCAAAAGAATCTTCTCATTGAGACGATTCTTTTGAGTACCAACAACATAGGGTTAGAGGGTCAAATGAGGATTTCAAAACGTGCAAAACGCCCCTTATCTAGAGCTCTGTTGAAGGAGGCTTTTATCATCTACTAAAGGCGAACTTAACCCTTTCCCACGTACATGTATCAAAGCTTTCTGACGCCTCTGCAACAGACAACTGTTGAAAATATTGTGACAAAAGGAGAAATTGCTCAAAACGCGCAATTTCTCCTTTTGCCACAATGTTTTCAACTGTTTTCAGTAAATACAATTCATTCATAGAGGTTTTCAATATTTTTACCTAGAACTTTTCAAAGTTGTCTGCTAAAGATTTGTTGTATGTGCGAAAGAGTTGAGAAATCCTGTTTGTGGCCTTAACCTTTTTCCACATTCAATAAATCTACAGCAGACAACTTTGAAATAGAGAAAAACCTCTAAAAATGAAAGCAGAATTATTGAAAAAAGTGGGCAAAAGGAGACATAACTCATTATCTTTTACCAAAATGGTTTCAAGGGCCGTCTACTGCAGATGCAAACATCTGTGTCCAAAAGTGGGAAATGGTTAATTAAGCCCATTGGTGGGAGACAAATGAGGCTATGCACAATGACCTTTGTCAGTCATTGAAAACCAATCAATGGCCGAGTGGGTTTGAAATCGCCACCACTGGATTGATAGCTTTCATTGACTGAGCTATCACATAAGAAGTAAGGAACAAATACAATAATGTCAAAAATCGAGGGAATGGCGCGGAACGGTTGTAACTTAAAACCAATTTAAAAAAACCTGGTTTAGGGGCAATTTTGACCCCTTTGTAAACAATTCAAATTTAGATGCCATTTCTCAGAACGAGCAATGGCACCTAAATTTCCATTGTTTACTAAGAAAAATGATTTAACGCTTATAAAGACTTTATGGCGAGGTGATTAACCTTGGTACAAAAATATCAATTTTAGTTACAACTGTTTCACGCCAAACCCTCGAAATGCTTTTGATCCACGCAAAAAAGGCTTCAGTGTCTGTTCAAACTAAGACTTTTCCTGCAGTTATCTCGTTTTCTTGGTACCATTGGAAATCCTCTGTTTTCCTCGGTCTCCATGTCTGGTTGTGTCTCTGTACTGTCTATACTTCATGACAGAACATATACAAATGACGATATTGAGTACATAAGTACTGATACACACAACACAAAAATCCTCAAGGATGTACACAAGGATATAGGCCAAGTAGACGCAGACAACCAAGGATAATGCTGATGTTGATAACTCAAATGTCAGTGCAAAGTTTGATGTGTTGAACGCTGAAATATACATAATAAATGAGACAATGTGAATAGTTGTAACAACGTTATTATATAAATGCTTTCACGCCTCTGCAGCAGACGGATATTTGAAAACATAGTGACAAAAGAAGAAATTGCTTAAAATGAGCAATTTCTCCTTTTGTCACAATGTTTTCCACTTTTAGTCATAGGATATCCATTCAATTATAGAGATTTTCTATTTTTTGACAAAATATGTTCTGCAGAATTGTTGTATGAGGGAAAGGGTTAACCCACAAACAACAAATCTGCGACAGATGACTTTGAAATCATATAGGCTAAATTAAAATCTTTGTAAATGAAAGTATTATTTCATTGAATGCAGTTAAAAACATTGTGGCTCAAGGAGAAACTGCTTAGTATCAGTAATTTTTAAATATTAAGTCCGCTTATAAATCATTTGGGAAAAAAAATAGCAAATTTGAAAGTTTAATTGTGAGTTGAAAACATTACTGGATAAGAATAAATAGCTTATTTTGATATGGGTAATTTCTCCATTTCCTCAGTGTTTTCAAAAGTCATTTATTTTGTAACACTTGTGATAAGTGAAAATCCAGATCAGCCTGGGACTCTTGAGAAGTCTGATCAAGAGCTTCCCTTCTTTATTGCCATCCAGTGGTACAATATCCTGGAATGCTCTGGAGAATAGTTAACCAAACTCAAACTATACAAAATTTTAATTTGATTGTAAAAAATGTCATTGATTTCAAAACCTCCGAATGTCAGTTTTCAAATGAAGAAGTTGTTCAATCATTGATATGTTGATATTTACCTAGAAGACCATGTGCTAGATAGCTGATCATTCCAAAAACACTATTAGGCTGGTTTAAAATGCTATCTTTTGGGAGAAACCTGTCAACTATTCCAAATCCTCGACCCCACCTAAAAGTGAAAAATACATTATATAAATATACAAAAACAGAGTCATTGAAATCTGTTAACCCTTTCCCACTTGCAGAATCTGATGACTTTTGAAAACATTTTGGCAAAAGGAGAAATTGCTCATCATGACATTACACTTTGATTTGTGGAGACTCCGTATTCAGTCCAACCTGTGCTTAAAGACCACTCATAGGTAGAGAACAATCTGGTCTTTGTTCACAGCTGGTCTTTAATTATAGGGTAAATTTTGCAGAAAATAATTAAGTAATTGAGAAATTGAAAGTGTGGTTGCTATAGACAAGGAATTGCTTAAACAAAGGTGGTCTTTAGCACAGGTTTAACTGTATATACTGAAGTTTTTTAAAGTTGTCTGCTGCAGGTTTGTTGTACAAGGGAAAGGGTTTATAAAATTGTTTGAGCCAAATGTGGGAAATCAACACAGATCATCCCTGTTGTCATGAGATTCAAACAATAACGTTTGGTTTGCTTGACCAGTCTGAGCCTTTATCCCGTTGTACCTTCCAAGCTTGACATTCGTATCAATATTTGTAGGTTGATATCCCGCACATCTGGTTTCATATTTCACTCAGATTTTCTAATTAGGAAGCCTTAACCCTTTACCTCATACGACAAATCTGCAGCAGAAGACTTTGAACATATTTTGTCAAAAAATAGAAAATCTCTATAATTGAACGGATAACCTATGACTAAAAGTGGAAAACATTGTGGCAAAAGGAGAGCTTATCTAGACAGAGTTCGGCCTCTTAAAAGCCACTTTAAAGAACAAAACAACTTGGCTATGCCTAGATGAAAAGGAGTAAATCGGTCTTTTCTACTCATTATCATTAGTATGCAGGGTTGTCAAACTGTTTTGTTGTAACAGATTAAATGAGGAAAGTAACCGATCAGGCTGTGTGTCGGGCAAGTTTTATTTTGTTTTATTGGGGGTTTTACGCCGCTTTCAACATTATTTCAGTTATATCACGGTGAAAGTTCACTGATTCATGATCCCTGGGTAAACAAACTAGTACTAGGCTAGAAAAAGTGCCTTGCCCAAGGGCACTCCACCATGACTGTCGTGCAGCGACTGAAGATCGAACCCGGGACACCCAGTTCCAAATCCCCGACGCTAACCACTCGACTATGGCGGATTCCTGAGTGTCAGGTAAGGGGCAAAACCCTGGTAGGGGCCCCAGGGTAGCAATACTAACAGATCAAAGAGTAATTTCAGCAGATGATTTTCATCAGAAATCTGTTAATTTTGAAAACCCCGATTATGGAGGCATTGATTTAAATCAGGTCTCCAGCAGCAGTAGCATTCTAGGAAGCAAGTGATGGGTGTATAGTATAATACTATATTATATATATAATATATGTTGAATTTTAAAACATTGGTCCTTTTTATTTTATACGGAACCAATCCTGCTTCAGGTGTGAATGCCCAAATTGTATTTGCTCTTGTTAGTAAATGTTTGCTTGCAGATTTTGATAAGTAACCACATAAGTTTTGAAATCATTATGAGCAATTTCGCATTTTTCCACAATCATTGTGGAAAAATGCGAAATTGCTCATAATGATTGACAATGTTTCATCAAAATTCAATAATTATTCTTTAAAATATACAGATTTTTCCATCTTTTTGCCTAGAGATTTTAAGTTGTCTGCTGCATATACTGTGTTTTAAAGGGGAAATGGATAAAAAGCGTTACCTTGATGAAAATACCTTGGAACAACTCATTCTAGCCGAGATGTCGCAAAGTGCAGTAAAGGTTGGGTCCGATTCAACAGCCATTTCCACATAATAGGCATAAATGGAAAGGACTATTCCAAGTAAACTTGAGATCGCAATCCCCACCATTGGTCCTCGAGAAGGTCTCCGGCCAGACTTCATTGTCATACAATTATTAAACAAAACAAAACGTATGACACGTAACTGTTATGTACCGGTTCACAGAAAAATAGTGTTGTTATTAGCTGGTTTTACGGATATTCAATATTGCTTTTAAGCATGGAACCAGGAAATCAAAGTACATTCATTTAGTATTATATTGATACAAGATATTGCTAAAGTAGCAATTCAATGTTTCCCTTAGTGGATTTCTATGAATGGTTAGAGTTATTATGAATTATTAACAATACCATTAATGATTCAACACTACAAGTTATTAAATTAATCGAGAAGAAAAAATAAAGAGAAAGAAAAAGGTACGAATAAATTAGATTACGATTTATATTTTATAGATATGCTTGATTGGTAATAAAGAAGGACGTCATATTTACTGTCCGATTAGTGTATCTTAGTAAGTTAATTGATCGTCTATGTTCAAGAGTTGTCAAAACACTGCCATATTTCTAAAATTTCAAGATATTTCGAGTGTTGCCTTGCATTTCAAATGTGTTTATTTACTGTAAAAATGTTAATCAGCTCAGCCATGGCAGGGTCTGGCTCAGCTGAATGGATAATGTTGTTTGACCCTTTTCTGTTCAGTTGTCGAATTTGTCAGTTACAATTTCAATTATAGGGGCATGGCACGCTATTTAACCCTTTCCCTCATACGACAATTCTGCAGCAGACGACTTTGAACGTATTTTGTCAAAAAATAGAAAATATCTATAACTGAATGGATAACCTATGACAAAAAGTGGAAAACATTGTGGCAAAAGGAGAAATTGCACGTTTTGTGCAATTTCTTCTTTTGTCACTATGTTTTCAAAAAGCCGTCTGCTGCAGAGCCGTCAGAAAGCGTCTATATGAGGGAAAGGGTTAAACAATAAAGATGTTTACTCTATTATATATAGACTAAATATATAATATAGTTTACCCTTTTTCCCATAATTGTACAAGGCCCATATGATTCCAATTAGTGACCCATATGCAAGATTAAATCGATGTTTTATTGACTGAATCCGGGACATATAAATACATAATTAGTAAGAAAATATCTATTTTTACACCATCGTTACTGTTTAACAATTACTAAAACCACGGACGGAGCAAATATGAGAATAGAGGGATATCAAAGTCACTCTACACAACCTTAGGAATACAGCAGAAATAATTGTCATTCAAACAAATACTCAGTGTTATGCACTGTAGTTTCTAGCCTCGACTGTCGGAGAATGGAATTCACTAGCTACTAACATTCGGAATGCACTGACTTTAAGCCAATTTAAAACATCAATAAAAAAGCGTTCATCTAGATCCTCGCCGCTATATCATTAGATCAAATTCACCACTGTCAACTACGACTTAGTTGTAGCAATCTGAACTATATATGGCCTTTTCCGAAAAAACATTATACCATCACCGCTTTGAGAATGTGGGGCTCTTGAGACAACATCGCATTAACACGAACCACGATTACTTGCTAACATGCCCAAGATACCATCACTTACGTGGTCGGTATTTCAATGATGAATGTGTTCCAGCGTGTTCAGAACTATAGCAGTGATGAATACGTTTCCCCTTTAGGTGTTGGGGCGACTATACGTGAGGCAAAGCAAAATAAGATAATATACCAAATTGTCAATGTTAAAAACTTCCAGTTAAGGCTATGATTATCAAATTCATTACTCTATTTGGCAAATGTATAACGTAAATGTAACCATCAAGGAGAAGAATAAATATTAGCATAATTATTGTGTTGCTTGTTTTCTAATCCATTCATCTACTTCTCTGTAACCTTACATTATACATAAACTTGTATATTGCTTCAACTGAATGAGTAAATGGTTTTTTTACCCAACCCTAATCATCGGGTGTTATTATGCCACAGACAAGACTAGTTGATAGATTAGTTACATGACTAATACATCTCGCCATACCCGAGAGATTTTAGCGAGATTTGTTCATTGCATAATCTGAGTTGCGCATCTCTGTATTTTATATGTCTCTGACCGATTCTATATGCGATTTTTTTTCTTTTAAATGCATGCTAAAAAATGTATAATACATGTCCTTTGTTTAAGAATACGTTATTCTTGTAGTGTAATTGTGAACTTGTATATTTATCGGAAATTAGATAATAAGCAAATGAAAAGTGTGAATTGTATCTGACTGTAAATAAAGCTTCTTGTATCTTCGAAGGAGTAATCCTTCGACTTCTCTGATGGCAGCATATTCAAAAGGTACACACCAATTAAGCGGAAGGCACAGCAAGCATGCAGAGCATCCAATGATGCAATTGTGGTCAATATGATAAATGAAAACCATGAGTACACCGAAAGTCTTCTGGAACGTGGATTGATTGTGGAGTAATTGAACCCAACCATCTTTGCAATCCAGAAAACATCCATCAGCCTTCCCTACCCCATTAGCTTTTCCGAAAATGGAGTATTAAGTGTTAGTGAGCAACGGAAATCTCTTACAAATGAGTGACCTGACAAAATACCCACTCAAGTCCTGGAACTTGCTACTTCAAAGCTCCGACCAGGGCTCGATCACCAAGTGTGTCCAAATTCTCTGTCGGCCAGGGTAAAATATCATCAGAGTGGAAAATAACTAATGTTTCCTCGATCTTCAAGAAAGGAAACTTGTTCAACAAATCAAACTATTGACCCATCTTAAATGAGTCATTTGTAAACTTCTAATACACGCCATCTTTAGTCATGATCCGGGTGTTATCAATCATTAACGACCTTTGAACTATCATAATTACCAAGGTTTCGGCTCTTAATGTTAATACTTTAACTATTAGTAGGCGTGAACAACTAGACCTCTTTGATCGGCAATCCAAAAAAAAGGTAGGCCGATAAAGACCAGGACGAATTGATAATTGGGCCGAATTCACCCGACACCTTTAGTCATAGTATGTCTCATGTTGATTCCTCTCTTGTAAAACCAGTACGACTAATTTCATTATGTCATTTACCAGAAGGACTTACATCCGCTCAAGCTGCTCGCCTAACACCAAAGCAATAGTCTACAAGACACATACATGTATGTATCGCCATAAAGTTTACCTTCTGAATCTGGACACATACACAGTCACATAAACCAATTCGGATGATCAACAGAGCAGCTAGGTTTGTTATACATGACTATTATACTATACTGACAAACGTCAGTTACTTATATGATCCATGAACTTCAGTGGGGTACCTTGTACATTTTTTACCTTTTAAATATTGATCTATATAGGCAATTGGCCTCTCCCATCTGTCTTTTAATTCCGTGTCCGGTCCATGGAAATATACTGCATATCAGAAAAGAAATATTTAAAGCGTCACGTTTGTTGCTACTATGTTTAAAGCATAAGACCTTGAATGGTGTTCAATTTAATTTCAGAGATGTATATCAATTACTTTTTTGTGGCGATTGGTTGACAATCGCCACAGTGCTACCAAAACAACAACAACGAAAACAAATTTATATAGTCGTATTTGAACAATCGGTTGGATATTTCTGCAAAGGCAATTTACTCACTTCCGTTAAACCGCCATATATATATATAGTTCCATCAGTGATGCAGGCACACGATTAATAATGATAATGTTAGTGCTACTTTGATACCGGATTGGTACTAATATTTGAGATTTATCGAGAAAATATCTAAATAGAGTTAAACTATTTACATATTATCTTTCTTCATGTTTGGACAGATAATAAATATCATCGGGCGTCTTGGGTACGCTATGCAGAGTATCATGATACTCCTGTGCCTCGTTTTATTTTTACTGTAGTCAACCGTAACCTTTTGACCTTTAACCTGATTCGGCAGGAGTTGGTTGTACTCTGAAAGTACCTCGCAAAAATAAAACGGCCAATTAACTTCTTTTGTAATTTCTGAAAAGACCTACAAGTTTAACAATCATGGTCCGTGAAAAGTGCTTATTTCGTACCTGGTCCCGTTTTCAATAACATTGCAAAATTATAGAGTGGCATAGGCTAAAACGCAAATAAATAAATAAAGTCGGCTCACGAAAACAACATGACTGTCACGAAAACAACGTTTTATTTGACAATAAATCACATGTATTCATAAGTTTTCTAATTATTTACTTAAAAGCATGTGCACAAACATATAACGATAATTTTAAAAGTATGTAATAGTGTTTTTTGTACTAATTACGCGAAATAGAAAACTTAGAGAGTGGCGTAGGCTAAAACGCATATAAATAAATAAAATCGGCTCACGAAAACAACTCGGCTGCCGCGAAAACAACTTTCTTTACGACAATAATCCCATATTACCATATTATGGTTGTTACGAAAACAACTTTTTATAGTTGTATGTCTTCATAATTTTTTAAATTAGGAACAAATGATTGATTAACATTTTTTTAGAAAAGATATTGTCCTACGAAAATGACATTTTCTCACAACGTTTTCAACTCTTACAGTGTTCTATTAGCGATCATTTTCTCACAATGTTTTCAACTCTTCACTATTTTATCATTATTTTCTCACAATGTTTTCAACTCTTCACTATTCTATCATCATTTTCTCACAATGTTTTCAACTCTTAAAACTGTTCTTCTCACAATGTTTTCAACTCTTCACTATTATATCATCATTTTCTCACACTGTTTTCAACTCTTCACTATTCTATCATCATTTTCTCAATGATTTCAACGCTTCACTATTCTATCATAATTTACTCACAATGTTTTCAACTCTTCACTATTCTATCATCATTTTCTCACAACGTTTTTAACTCTTACAACTGTTCTATCTTACATTGTGATAATTCTCGTTTTCTCACAATGTTTTCAACTCAAACAAATGCTATATCTTACATTGTGATAAAATGAGAAATTTCACATGTTCTCACAATGTTTTCAAGTCATACAAATGCTATATCTTACATTGTGATAAAATGAGAAATTTCACATTTTATCACAATGTTTTCAACTCATACATATTCTCACAATGTTCCAACTCTATCAACAAACAATAGCCGGTGTGTAGAACACCCGTTGAGACCTTTATGAGTCATATAAAAAGTTGTTTTCGGTATCTAGCTATACCGACCTAAAAACGGGAAGCTGGAATTTTATCAAATCTGGAAATTCCGAAAGGTTTTTATAAATATTTTGAACGCTTTATTTTGTAGTTGTTGCAATATATGAATACGATCGCCACTACAGTGCCATTGGCGCTTTGATCTATCATGTATTTATTGCTAAATTATCATTTACTTACTAAGATCAGAGGATAGCTAGAAGTCTAGTCTGATAAAATGTCAAGTATCTTTTGTTTGATTTTTTTAAAGTTCATTTATGACATTTTACTTTATCAGAGTGTTTACTGTCATAAGTTAACACAGGGTGTTTTCAGTGAGACTTTCTATCAGCAGACGACAGTAGTTTTATTTTTTTTGTTCGATTAATATAAGCATAAACTTCCTGTTAAACTAATCAAGTCGAGTTTTTCTCAACCAATCAAAATACAGTAGCGCACAAAATGGTGGAAAATGAACATGATGAATGATCAGATTCGACGGCCCGACCAAGTTTCACCTAAATCTAGCCCTCGTGGGTCTAGATCCCCAGCTTACCCACGACCTGATTCTTCAGGCACTCTAAAGACGACAATAACGTTAGGAAAAGTACCGTCAGTTATCCACACTGGACCATTTTATCTCGTTAAAGACGTTCCTGTAACTGTTGGTAAATAACTAATCTTTAGGCTGAGTTTAGCGTTTTGAGTAAAAAGTTCCGCTGTTTGTTTCAATATTGCGTCTGCATAAGTTTACAACTGAGCAGACATGATTAAAAAAAGTTTTCATGGTTGTTGTATTTAAAGATAGTTGTTTGACAGGATTTAATACGCGAAATAAATCATTGGTGGTACTGTAGCTAGTCCAAATCATTTAGACTTTCGGTTTCTCGTTTTATCACCTGGCATGTATTGGTCAACCTAAGTCTAAACACTCTCTTCAAAATTTCCATGGCATTTATCAGACTGACTCGATCAACGTTATTATGCCATTTACATCCTTGACAGTAATCATGCCAAGGATATAATAACCCATATATATAATTAATATGAGTAAAGGTGCTACCTTTTTCGGGTAAACATTTATTAACTGTTGTGATCGGTAAAAAAAATCCACATGAACTGTAGTTAGCCCGTTGCTTGCAGCACGATCAGTTATTTACGTCAATTATGAGTCCTTCCGACCTAAGCAAATAAAATAAAAATCATCATCAGGGTAATTAAGCTTATATTTAATTTTAAAATATGGCAAAGATTTAAAATCCATGAAACTATGATGACAGGTAGTGAGGTACAACAAATAATCAACTTGCCCTTCATAAAGAACTTCAAATACGGAACTACATTTGTGACAAGTCAAACTAAACTTTCCTATAATTTCTGTCGTTTTCCTTTTGGTTATTTATTCATCATTTGCTTTACGCTTATGGAATGACGTCATATTACAGGTATTTGGATTTGTAACTTCCGGAAAATCAAAAAAACCTTAAGAGTTGTTATTTGAACTCGTTTTATTAGAAATAGATGACAAGTGGTATTAAACGGAAATGATCACACATAGAATTACTTGTGCTCGTTCCTTTATCGAGTACGTATTATCATATTTAATTATTTCCTCTAGAATTTTTTTTTTTTCGATATTTTCTTTTCATCCAATAAAAATGTAGCAGAATCGAGACTGCATCGAAAAATCCACTCTAGACACAATTTTTGGAATTTTCGCCGTTGATTTGTTTACCTGTATTATTATATTAATTTGAGCCTAAATAGTATGCACTTTAATCTATCAAAATTCAATTCACAAAGACGAAAAAATTTAAAATCTCCAACAAATTTGTTTCCTGTTAAATAAACTTAACGAAATCGTTAAAAAAAAAAAAAGGAATATCGCCCAAACTTAAATAAGATATATAACTATTTCGTTCAATATCCATTTCAATAGGAATTCATTTCGTTTGAATGGCAGATAGTGTTTTGGGTAAACTGGTTTTTGGATTTATAAACTTTGCATTGGTAAAGATGACCGGCATCACCATTAAGATTTGTTTGTTTTCTGAAAAAGGTAGCACCTGTTCTCATATTTTGTAGCATTGTGTGTAGTGTAACAATTAATTGGAGAAAAAGAGGTCTAATTAGTCTGTGGAAGTGTTGACTGTTAATTTTGTTGAATTAAACTTGATTAATACATTTTTTACTTCAGACAAAACTGAAATAACAGGATGTACCAATTTGATTGAACTGCATGGTCTTGAACATACCTACAACAAATTCTGCAATAAGAAGGGTAAAGAAGAATTGAGTTCATTTCTACCCCATCTCCCAGGTTTCATTGATGCTTCAGGTCACCAAGACAACAGGTAAGAAGAAAATCCCTTTACTTTGGTCATAACATTATGAAATTGCAATGTTTTTAATGCTCAGATTTCATAACTTTTTAACTCTTTCCCACATATAGAAGATCTCATGTAGCCGACTTTGAAGACATCTAGACTAAGATGCGGTAATAATGGACTCAATGATAGTACAATCGGTGAATAAAGTTTAAAACGGTGTGGCAAATGGAGTAATTGCTCGTCATGAGCAATTTCTCCTTAGCCACAATGTTTTTTAAAAGTCGTCTGCTGCAGAGGCGTCTGTTCTTTAGGAAAGGGTTAAGAGATGTCTATTTTGAAAACAGTTGAAGAAAACAAATGTCACAACTAGAATATTGGAAGTCTTGTAGATTACTAAACTGAAATGGACTTATTTTACAGAGTTAAAAATACTTTGATCAAAAAGGCAATTTCCTTCTCTAGAGCTATTTCTGCGTTTTCCCCCATATTGGGTTCACAAATCAACTGCAGTCAAAAGTAATCTATATCTAAATTGTTAAATGAGATCAAAATGAGTATTTTTACTTAACAGTTCATTACGATCTCTGATCGAGAAGCCACCCATCACAGGGAAAGAAATCCTGACATTATCAAACAGTGCTCTAACTGGGTTTAGATTACATCCAGGACCAGTAAGTGTTTACATCAGTGATGTTTTGAACCCTTTCCCTCATATAGACACTTTCTGATGCCTCTGCAGCAGACAGCTTTTTGAAAACATAGTGACAAAAAAAGAAATCGCTCAAAACGAGCAATTTCTCCTTTTGCCACAATGTTTTCCACTTTTAGTCATAGGTTATCCATTCAATGTTTAAAGAGATTTTATTTTTTTTGACAAATTATGTTCAAAGTAGTCTGCTGCAGAATTGTTGTAAGCGGGAAAGGGTTAAACCCTCTAACTTTTGATTTACCCTTTCCCACTTGCGGGCACCTTTTGTCACTTATGTAGCAGATGACTTTAGAAAACATTGTATGAGCAATTTCTCCCTTTGTCACATTTACTTTTAATGTTGCTGCAGCAAACATCCTTAAAAAGGACAAGATTAAAGATTATTAATTTCCTTTTTGTTATCATTGTTTTCTCCATTTACTAAAGCATGCTTTCAAAAATCTGGTAATTATTTCAAATTGTTTTCAAATTGAACAAGCCTAAAAACATGAATAGGTTATTACATGAGTTAACTCATTCGAAAATCACCCTTTGGATGTTTTGAAATTTATATCAATAATATTTTAAAGAAGACAAAAACATTTATTTTAATACATCAGGGACGTAGATAAGATGGATACGTAACCAAGTTGTTTACTAAAATATCACCCGTCCCAAAAGTTGTAGCAAGTAAAACTCGAAAGAAACTGAAGATATTTTCCGGAAGTTTAAACATTCTTCTATTGCAATAGATACAAATATTTTAATACACTGAACGTTTTGATAATATTTGATCCTTATGAATAATGTCAGTCATCTGAAATTGCAATACCTGTGTCTTTTAAACTAGTAAATTGTCAAAATACTAAGAAATTCCAGTTGTTCAATGTATTTCTAACTTTAGTTGAAATGTTAACCTTTCAGAATATGTATGTTTTGTGTATGTGCCAAATGTGACTTAAAAGTTTTATTTGCTGCTAAATGTGAAAATTTGGACAATTTTATTTCTCCATGTGATATTTTAACCAGATAACAGGTGTACAGGTGGAGTTGCTTATCCCTCTTATCTACGTCCCCGAATACATGTAGTAATTGATATGGTTTAAAGTAATTAAAAGATTGAAAGAATGTTAGGGATATTGATACATAATGTATGGATGTCGAAAGAAATGCGTAATTAATATGGATTAGTACGTACATGGACTCTATTTTAATTTCCCCCTTTTACAATCATTTCAGCTACCAGACCAGTATAAATTTATGAATCAAATTCCAACCAAGAAGAAACCAAAGAAAAGGAAGCGAGAATCGGGTGGTAATGGTGCTCTACAAGAAAGTACTGGTAAGTATGCAGTGGTTCAGACCTACTGTTTGACCGATTATCTCATGGTTACTAAAATGGTTGCCTGCTTTGAAATCAGCAATACTTTCGACCTTACAGACACATTTTGACGCCTCTGCAGCAGACGACTTTTGAAAACATTGTGGCAACAGGAGAAATGAGCAATTTATGCTTTTGCCAAACTGTTTTAAACTTGATTCAGTTATGATACTTTCATTTGTACAGATGTTCAAGCCATCTTGTTATAAGATGCCTGTTTAAAACAAATGTTAAAACTATACCATGTTCTTGTCTTCAAAATCTTTCATTTTGAAAATCAAATAATCAGTTATATATTTTAGGAAAATATATACCTAATAATTATAATGTTTATGATAATTTAGATAATATAGCAGATGGTAGTCATGAAAAACCAAAGCATAAGAAAAACCCTAAAAACCCTGAGGAATCTCCCAAAGACCCTGGAAAGAAAGAGGAAAAAGGGAGAAAAAAGAAAAAGAAAAACAAGAAAAAAGGAAAGGACAAAGATGAAGGTATTTACTCATTTTACATGTAAATGAAGTTTGCTTTGGAAGGAGGCATGTCACCTGTATCAAATTTAACTCTGACTCACTTACAACAAAATCTAAAGTAGATCAATTTAAAAATGATCTGAAAAATATGGAAATTTTGATAAATGAAAGTAACATTATTGAATAATGTTTAAAACATTAAGACAAAAGAGGATAACAATCTTTTTATAAGCAATTTCTCCATTGGCCAGAACTTTGTTTGAAAGACCTCTGCAGTAGACTTTCAAAATAGTCTGTATGTTTATAATATGAGGCATGTTTATCTTATCCAGCTTATTTTGTTGTAATCCTTTCCCACATACTGACATTTTCAAATACCTCTGCAGCAGAATACTTTTTAAAACATTGTGGCAAAAGGAAGAATTGCTAAATTTTTCCTTTTGCAACAATGTTTTCAATTCTATTTAAAAATAATACTTTTATTCAAAGTGATTTTCCACTTTTTCGCCTAGATGTCATCTGACAGCTGCAGATTATTTGTATGTGGCAAAGGTTTAATTATGTATTGTAAACAAATCTTACTGTGTTTTTTTTACAGATGCCATGTCTTGAGGGAGGTAGGAGTAGATAATCGAGCAAAGCTCTACTACATGTTGTTCAGCCGTTTAGAACATGTCGAGGCCATGTACTATTGAGCTGGCCCAAGTGAAAAACAGACTTGTGCAATATTTAGGCCTAACCGTTTATGGTGTGGTGGAAGGGAAGAACGTGGAGCTGTACAAATGTGGTCATTTAGAAACTTGTATTTCAGATTGACAATGGGAACCATTAATCTTTTGACATTTGCAGATGCATTTAGGATTTTGACACAATTGTAGCATATGACTTTTCTAAACAGTGTGGCAAGATGAGAACTTGCTCACAACGATTATATATGCACTTTCTTTGATGGTGATTTCACTATTTTCAAAGTAGTCTGTTGCAGATTTGTTGTATGTTTGAAATAGTTTAAGTCACATATTGTTCACAACCATTTTGTAATCTTTACATTTATTTATTTACCTAAATAACCATTACACCAATCTCTATTGTTCCCCTGTAACATCTCAGAAAATGAATAATTTTGTTAAGATATGCAATGTTGCGTTGTTAACAACACATACTGCAGCATATATTCAGGCTTTTGAATTAAACTTTTCCCAAAAGCGGACGCGTTTCAATTAGAGCACTTGTGAATGCATTGTGATAAAAGGAAAAATTGATAGTACATGTAGTGAGTACAATTTCTCCTTTTGCCACAATATTTTCAACACTTTTCAATAACTAGATTTTCTTTATAGAGATTGCATATATTTGTGCCATAATCTCTTTGGTGTACTGCAGTCTTATGGAAAATGCTATCCATTTCTGTCAATTGAAGAAGGCAAAGACATCAATATTGTTTACCAACAAAATGATACTAATACAGAAAGCTGTGTGACAGCAAGTTAAACTGTGGAACCAGACAGCTATACATAGTAGGCAAATAAAATGATATAGATGCACAAGGCTAAAATACTTCGACTAAATACTAAATAAAAGCGTATTTTTTTTCCAAAACCAATGCAATTCTAATAATTCTTCTTTTGAAGGCATCTAGAGAAAAGAATAAGAAAAATATACTTTGTACACAAAGTAGAAGAAAGATTTTGGTACTAGTAACTGAAATTTCACATTGATCCATAATTTGTTCTAATATGTTCATCTGAAGATGTGTCAAAAGTCGTTTTTTATCAGGGAAAGAATTAAATGTATGTTTTGTCAGTAAATTATTAATGATTATTTTTCAAACCATCATTCAGGGAATTCTATCCTAAGAAATTATCATTACTTCTTCCCTAAAAGGGAGATACAAGGACTTTTTTTTTAATGTTTTATATCAATTAATTTGAATTATATTTTTCTAGTGTTTGCAAATGTATGTAAGCTTTTGTGAAAGAATCATGAAAAGATTGATATTTATTTTGGAAACTTATGAAGGTTTTTAGTGCAAACAAATCAGTATGTTGCGGTTTGAGGAATACCTCTTTTATTTCAATGTAAATTCTATTGACTATTAGAAGAAAAGTATTTAACCCTTCCCACCATAGACACGTATTGACGTATCTGAAGCAGACAACTTTTGAAAACATTATGACAAAAGGAGAAATTGTTCAAAACAAGCAAAACCTTTTGTCACAATGTTTCAACTTCTTTCAGTAATTATAAATTATTGAGATTTTCCACAATTTTGAGTAGACATTTTCAAGTCGTCTGGCGTAGATTTGCTGTATGTGGGAAAGGGTTAAAAACCGATCACAATATATGTTCATTGGTTATGATTAATTTAACACTAGTGCTAATAAATAATAAATTTAACCTGCAGACACATTTTGCTGCACCTGCAATAGACTTTTAACCCTTTCCCTCATACAACAATTCTGCAGCAGACAACTTTGAACATATTTTGTCAAAAAATAGAAAATCTCTATAATTGAAAGGATAACCTATGACTATAAGTGGAAAACATTGCGGCAAAAGGAGAAATTGCTCGTTTTGAGCAATTTCTTTTTTGTCACTATGTTTTCAAAAAGTTGTTCGCTGCAGAGGCGTCAAAAAGCGTCTATATGAGGGAAAGGGTTATTGTGTATTGTGGCGAAAGAAGAAATTGCTCATGATGATCAATTTTTCTTTTTGCCACAATGTTATACTTTCATTTACAGAGATGACCCTTTTTCAAGCCTTAGGGCATACAAGACCTTTGCCGTGCTCCGGTAGCTCAGTCGGTAGCGATGCGGGCTGTCAATCCAGGGGTTTTGAAATCGAACCCCAGCTCGGCCAACTTTTTTTCTGACGTTTGACAAAAAGTCATTGTGACAAGCGTCATTCGTCTTCCACCAATGGGCTATCAGTCTATGTGGGAAAGCAGCCAGTTGCTTGGAGGAAATGTTGTATGAAGTACTGGTGTGAGAACGCCAAGAAACATATGAGTTGGTGAACAGGCCGCCCTGATATGACTGAACAATTGTTGAAACGGCGTTAAACCCCAAACATTGCATATGAGACCATTGTAGATTCAGATTATGCTTTACAACCTGGATAAACACTGTTCTCAGTCACTGAATCAATTCCTGTTCTGTAAGAAAATAAGGTTTCAGAGACCGATCTTAATCTACACTTCCTTGTTCATGGCTCAATATCCTCCCGGATAGGGAAATTCTCTATAAATGAATGTATGATTATTGAATGAAGATAAAAAACATTGTATTAAAAGGAGTAATTGCTCCTCATGAGTAATTTTCGCCTTTTTCCAAAAGGTTTTTTGAAAAAAGTCTGCAAGGGATGCATCAACATTATTCTGCAAGTGGGAAAAGGATAGGTGACAACAGTTCAAATGACTATATCGGAGTAGGTAAAAGTCTATTTATCTGTCTTTGTCTAAATATTACTCATCGATATTGTTGACCTGTGCAAAGGCATGAATTATCATTACATCCACTTATTTTAAATGTGTGTCATTATTCAGTCAAGCCTATTGTCATAAAATAAATAACATTTTTGATCGCAAACACTTTAATCATATATCATATTTATATAACTTTAATTCATATCTTTGCACAAAAGTCAAAATAAGGTCAATATTGTCTGGAAATACATAATATGCCAGCAGTATGTCTCATAATAATTATGTTCATTAATATTTGCCATTTTGTTGTTGATTTTTCTGTACAGTTATTTTTGTATACATTTTGAAAAAGGTAATGATAGTAATTAAATCATTTTTGATGATCAAAAAATAGAGTTGGTATTGGAATATATAATCCACAATTTAACCCGTTCCCATGTTTGCAACAAATGACTTTATAGTCTCTGACCAAGTCAAATTCCTCTGAAATTAATTTAACCCTTTCCCAAATACAGAAGCTTTCTGACACTTCGTTAGCAGACAATTTTGGAAACATTGTGGTAAAAGCAGAAATTACTCTTAAAAAATCTTCTGAGACGAAAGTATCAGGCCGATTTTCAATTAATTGTGTTCCTTGGGTGACTATCAGATTCCACCAAGCCATGTTGATTGGTCTTAACATTGGCTTCAGTGAACACTTTAAAAATCTTCTCCTCCCAAACTATTAGGCTGATTTTCAAATAACTTTTCAGAAATGTTCCTTGGGTGACACTACCAGGTTCGTTCAAGCCATGGTGATTGGTCAAAAAACAGGGGGTTGGGGCTGTTTGGAGATTTAATATTTGCCTAATGGCAGTGGAGCGATACTGGCCCTCTTGGGCCTCTTGTTATAGTTTACCTGACCACAAAATGAGTTAATGTGGTTGGCATGACAAATCACATTAAATAACTTAGGTGAGCGATCCAGGGCCAGCACGGCCCTCTTGTTTCAATAATCAATCTTTCATTTATAGATACCTTTCAGATTAATAACTTTATTTAGGAAGTTTGGTTGCAAGATATGTTTGTATTTACTTATGCTCATTTTCCAACTTAAAATGGGCGTAATTCTTTTTAAGAGCAAGTTGTATGTCTTCGTAACTGCTACATGTGTATGTTTTGCAATGAAACTTTACACATACACATGTCTGGGGTCAAACGTTATGCTCCTTGCCATATTCGTTTAACTCTGACTTGCAAAACAATGCCCCTTGTTGACTGTTACAAAGAAGTTGAAGATTAAGGCCAAGTTATATCTCGGTATCTTCTGGGGGGTATTGAAACTTTGCTTTAGTTTTTGGGTTCCTGAATGGTACTACCTTTGTACCCTACTGTGACAGCTACCCCTGTCCGACGAGAGTCGCTATAGCTTTATTCAACATTTCTTTTATTTGACAAAGATTCATATCTGTCACCTAAAACGGAGCATTTTACACATACTGTTGTATTCAACACTCCTGTCTGCGCTATTTCTCAGCATCTGCTAAATTGATAGGAAGGTTATATAACAATTATCCGGAGCATGCTTTTCTCAGCAACCACTTGTTAAAATTCAATGAGACTTATTGACGCCGCGTGGGAGCGCGGCGTCAGTATGGGATAGGTTTTAATTTTGTACCATGGGGTGACGTAATCGAAAAGGGAGAAACCAATGTTATTATTGTTAAAAAAACCTCTGTTGTTTGATTGAAAAAAACAACCTTTATGAATCAATAAATTGTATTTAACTGATTTAAGAAACAACAAGATACAAAATACGTTTGTCTTCTACCGTTATTACAAAACTTTATACACATTTAATTTGTATTTAATAACTTTTCCCCAACTGTCTAGGCTACGCTGTTTTTGATTGTTTGGTTTACGGCCCTGACCCAATTCATCAAAGCTCAGAGAAAAAGTTCACTTTTCCCAAACTTTCTAGGCTACGCGTTTTTAATTGTTTAGTTTACGGGCCCAAAATTCGCCGGATGTTTTTGCCTATTTATAAAAGTGTGTGAAGTTGGCAGAGCATTAGACGTTAGACATTAGACATTCAAAAAAAATATTCGAATGTCTAATTAGACGTTAGACATTCGATTAGACATTCGCTAATTTTGATTATCGAATGTCTAATTAGACATTAGACATTCAATTAGACATTCAGAAAAATCGCAAATGTTAAATATCGAATGTCTAATTCGACATTAGACATTCAATTAGACATTCGCAAATTACAAGATCTATAACCCAAATTCGTCGGAGGTCATTGTACATTCAAAAAACGAATGTCTAATTGGTCAGTTAGACATTAGACATTCGATTAGACATTCGCAAATTAAGGGATTTAGGTACCAAATTCGTCGGAGGTCATTGTACATGCAAAAAACGAATGTCTAATTGGTCAATTAGACATTAGACATTCGATTAGACATTCGCAAATTACAAGATATATAACCCAAATTCGTCGGAGGTCATTGCACATTAAAAAAACGAATGTCTAATTGGTCAGTTAGACATTAGACATTCGATTAGACATTCGCAAATTAAGAGATTAAGGTACCAAATTCGTCAGAGATCAATGTACATTAAAAAAACGAATGTCTAATTGGTCAGTTAGACATTAGACATTCGATTAGACATTCGCAAATTACAAGATCTATAACCCAAATTCGTCGGAGGTCATTGCACATTAAAAAAACGAATGTCTAATTGGTCAGTTAGACATTAGACATTCGATTAGACATTCGCAAATTAAGGGATTTAGGTACCAAATTCGTCGGAGGTCATTATACATGCAAAAAACGAATGTCTAATTGATCAGTTAGACATTAGACATTCGATTAGACATTCGCAAATTAAGAGATTTAGGTACCAAATTAATCAGAGATCAATGTACATTAAAAAAACGAATGTCTAATTGGTCAATTAGACATTAGACATTCGATTAGACATTCGCAAATTAAGAGATTTATGTACCAAATTCATCAGAGATCAATGTACATTAAAAAAACGAATGTCTAATTGATCAGTTAGACATTAGACATTCGATTAGACATTCGCAAATTAAGAGGTTTAGGTACGAAATTTGTCTGAGGTCATTGTACACGCAAAAAACGAATGTCTTATTGGTCAAATAACTTGAACATATTGATAACTCGAACATATCGATATCTCGAACATACCGATGACTCGAACACATCGATAGCTCGAATACATTGATAAAACGAATGTTTTTAACTTGAACATTTATTGACAAATCTAACATATCGATATTTTGAAACTTGCGATATCTCGAACTTTCCAATATCTCGAACTTTCGATATCTCGGGAAAAAAAAAAGAAAAAAAAAAAAATATATATATATTTTTATTTTTTTTTCTTCTCGATATCTCGAACTTTCCAATAACTTTTCGATATCTTTAATTATTTTTTTCTCGATATCTCGAACTTTATCGGAAAGTTCTAGATATTGACAAGTACGAGATATCGACAAGTTCGAGATACCGAAAATTTCGAGATATCGGAAAGTTCGAGATATCGAACAAAATATGGAAAAAAAACCGGTAAGTTCGAGATATCGGAAAGTTCGAGATATCGAAAAAAATATATAATTTTCTTTTTCGAAAAGTTCGAGATATCGGAAAGTTCGAGATATCGAAAAAAAAAAAAAAAAAAAAAAAAAGATATCAATATGTTCGAACATTTCGATTTCTCGATTTTTTTTTTTTTTTTTTTTTTTTTTCTCGTTATCTCAGATATTTGCGATATCGTATTTTTTGTTTATATACTTCCGTTTTTAACTCCACTGGCTGAAAATGTCATGGGGAATCGTCCGTCCTGCGTTCGTGCGTGCGTGAGTGCGTCCGTGCGTGAGTGCGTACTTACGAGAGTAATCTTGTTGGATAGTGTTTTTTCGTAAACCCCAGCCACCACCCTTATAAGACACTTTGATAAGTGGTTTTTTTTATACAATTGTGTTATGGGTATCTAATTAACATATTATTGCTATTTATTCCGTAAAGGGGGGATAATTACGGAATAAACCATGTGCTTGTTGGGTATACCCAACAAGAGAACATCAAATGAAAACACCCAACAAACGCCTTTTGGACGTACGTGCGTGCATGCGTGCGTCCGTCCGTCCGTAAACGTTTTGCTTCAAACTGTTTCTCCTACCTAACCACTGGACCAATTAGGATGAAACTTCATAGGAAGTATCCTCTCAATGATCTCTCCTTAGTTCCTCAAACTGTTTGGGATCCATGCAAAATTCTGGTTTCCGAAAGAAAAAACAACGAAGACTTAAAAAATCTTCTTCTCCTCCGTAGGTATCAGGCCGATTTTCAAATAATTGTGTAGTAGTGAAGACTTAAAAAATCTTCTTCTCCTCCGTAGGTATCAGGCCGATTTTCAAATAATTGTGTAGAAATGTTGCTTGGGTGACCTTCTTTCAGATTTTTTCGAGCCAAGTTGATTGGTCGAAAACTATGGCCGCCAGAGGGCAGAGCTATTTTTGCCTTATAATATGGTTATAGTGAAAACTTAAAAAATATTTTATATATATATATATGACCCTCTATCAGATTCCTTCAAGCCATGTTGATTGGTAAAAAACATGGCAACCAGGGCGCGGGGCTGTTTGAAGATTTAATTGGCAGTGGAGCGATACTGGCCCTCTTGGGCCTCTTGTTGTTATCATACTTCTGATAAACACGAAGGAGAATATACTTCACCCTCTCCTTCCAAAGCTTGTGTCACACTTAATTTATAACTAGAGACATTACATGTTAATATTTAAGCACCTATGTGATGTTTTTTTTATCTAATTGATCTAGTTCGAGCAGATTTGAAACCGTGTATTGGTAAAAAATTAAGAAACTTCATGTTGTATGGTAACCTTTTATTATAGGCTATGGTAGCCAGGTGAGCAATATAGGCACATCTTGGCCTTTTTGGTTATGATAAAGGGACATTTGGCCTTCTTGTTCGAAATATTTACATCCTGTCTGTTTTCACACGTTATTTAAATGTACTGAACTACATCTGCTTCCTTTAAGTCATGCTTCAAAATCATGCGCGGCGTCCTTTGATGCTCTGCATCAAAATTCGTCTTGTTATTTTATATAAAGCGAATATGTACATAATTGAGCCGTCCCGTGAGAAAACCAACATTTTGTAAAGTATCGACCCGGATCAGCCTAAGCATGCCGCGCACGCTTACCTGGATAGACACCTTTCGCCTCCTGTGAATTTTCTGTTTCAGGAATCATTACTCTATACATCTATCCGCCTGATACGGAATGTGTCAACCCGGATCAGTCTGCGCGGACTGCACAGGCTGATCTGGGTCGATATATTACGCAGAAGCCATAATGTTGGTTTTCTCGCGGGACGGCTCATATTTTGATATGCTAAGTGAAAGCTCTAATTTCAAATATGTTTGCCTTGGATGTTTGCAAATTTTCCGGCTACAGATTTTTCGTTTGAGGTAAAGGCCTAGTTTGCAAACATTCACTGTCGTGAGCTGTTAATTCTTGGATCCTGAGTTTATATACATATATTGGCTATATTCTTACACCCCGCCTCGGGTGCGGGAGTTTGCGGATTCGATCCCCAGCAGAGTCATACCTAAGAATGGTAGTAATGGCGTTCAGGAGTGTGAGGTAGTAATGGCGTTCAGGAGTGTGAGGTAATAATGGCGTTCAGGAGTGTGAGGTAGTAATGGTGTTCAGGAGTGTGAGGTAGTAATGGCGTCCAGGAGTGTGAGGTAGTAATGGCGTTCAGGAGTGTGAGGTAATAATGGCGTTCAGGAGTGTGAGGTAGTAATGGCGTTCAGGAGTGTGAGGTAGTAATGGCGTTCAGGAGTGTGAGGTTGTAATGGCGTTCAGGAGTGTGAGGTAGTAATGGCGTTCAGGAGTGTGAGGTAGTAATGGCGTTCAGGAGTGTGAGGTAGTAATGGCGTTCAGGAGTGTGAGGTAGTAATGGCGTTCAGGAGTGTGAGGTAGTAATGGCGTTCAGGAGTGTGAGGTAGTAATGGCGTTCAGGAGTGTGAGGTAGTAATGGCGTTCAGGAGTTTGAGGTAGTAATGGCGTTCAGGAGTGTGAGGTAGTAATGGCGTTCAGGAGTGTGAGGTAGTAATGGCCTTCAGGAGTGTGAGGCAATAATGGCGTTCAGGAGTGTGAGGTAATAATGGCGTTCAGGAGTGTGAGGTAGTAATGGCGTTCAGGAGTGTGAGGTAGTAATGGCGTTCAGGAGTGTGAGGTAAACATTACGACAGACTCGTTAGTGTAGGATATGGTGGTATTATATTCTTCATCACAGGAGTTAGGTTTAACCATAGGACTCCGATAAAACAATAATATAGACATGGAACAAATTTCGAGAACATTATGTTATTTCCTGCATATGAAAAAGAGTCAAGATATTGTCGAAATTGGTGTAAAGTTTTTGGAGAAGTAGGGGAAATGTGAAAGGAAATAACAATTGCAGCTTATGTTTATGTATTTATTGTCAAGAAGTTGAAAGATCATGTCAAAAATAATAAATTGTATTGAACAGCCAATTTAAAAACAGAAGGACCTTGTTGGCTCTATATCGCTCACATGAGTGCAAGAGCTTACAGGTATACACATTTAAGACATGAATAATCAAAGGGAAATTTGACAGCAGGTTTAGGCAGAATATTTTAAAGTTTCTGTATTATTATATCGAGAAATATGTCAATGTTAAATTACATTCCATCAAGTTGAAATAGGTCTCTAAACCATGTACTAGACTGGGAGAAAGTGTTTGAAATATGCAAAACTCATCAAGACAATTATTCTGACAAAGATTCAAAATGCAACATCCAGAGTGTTATCAAGAATTTCCTTCATTTGGCCTAGTGACCTATTTTTGTTTACCCGATATGACTCTTATTCGAACATGGACTAGATATCATTAAGATTAACATTCTGACCAAATTTTAAAAAACGTGGCCTCTACAGTGTTGACAAGATTTTCCTTCAATTTGGCCTAGTGAACTAGTTTTTTAACAGACATGACCAATATTCAAACTTGGCCTACATATCATCAAGACAAACATTCTGATACAGTTTCAACATGCTCAAATTAAAAATGCAGCCTCCATTATGTTAACAAAATTTCCCCTCAATTTGGCCTAGGGACCTAGTTTCTGACCCAATATGACCCATATTCGAACTTGACTTAGATATCATTAAGACAAGCATTCTAACGAAAATGTCGTTGATACCTCCACACCACTTACGGGCACCTGCACAGCACGATTGAGGGAGAGGTTTGCGTTTGCACGCAACCTCTACAACTTAGTTATTGGTGAATTGGTGGCTGAAGAGGAGAGGTCTCTTTCCCTTTACTGCCACTCTCCCTCTCTTGTGGGTACTGCCCTCTCCTTCTCCTTCAGTCCTCCCTTCTTTTATAGGGCATCTTGTAGTACTGTTACTCTGACACATTTGTGATGAACTGTGTGTTAAATTGCTATCTTCTGTGAAGAGCGCGACTTGAATTTGATTAATGATGCGATGACCCTGCTTTTATAACATGCGAGACACATTGGATGGTCGGCCAGACGCCGCCTTTCCCCGGTCAATGTCTGCCCGATGTCCGGCCGGACTCTGAGCGGCGAATTTGTCCGGCGCTCGCGAGATATGTATGATGCCCGACGTGGGGTGGGGGGAGTCGGGCACGGGCCATATGGCCCCCGCTAAATCCTTCACTACATTTGCCACGCTTTTTCTTTCTTTACCATTAATGTTTTTTACGGCCCCCAGGTTAATCCGCCACTGTATATTTCTCTTGACTTAGTTCTTTTTTTCCGTTCCTCTTCGCGAATGTTTATAAGGTTAACAAGCGTCCATATTTGACCTCTCGGCGTACTAATTTCTAAAGCATTTCTTAAACTTATATTGGAGTAATCACACCTTAGGTTGTTCACTGATGTTCCAACAACATTAAAATGATATTTAGGCGGGAGATCCTAACCTTTTGAATGCAGTTTCGTTGAATCCATGATGAACTATTTTTCTCGCGCAGTCTCAACCTAAAATGCGTTGTTTGGTGCTAACAGCAATTGGCAGACTGCCAACTCGAAACAAAAATGGTATTACTACTATGACCAGGGGCTAAAGCCCCAACCCAAAAACCTATCAAAAACTAAGTCACTATGCAAAATTGAAGAAAAATCTTGTTGACTCTCAAGGAGCTGCACGTGGAAGGTATTGATGTCTTGAGCTGTTAATTCTTGGATCCTGAGTTTATATATTGGCTATAATCTTACACCGCCTCGGTGGTGCGGGTGTTTGCGGATTGGATCCCCGGCAGGGTCGTACCTATACGACTTAAAGTATGGTAGTAATAGCGTTCAGGAGTACGACCGACTCGTTAGTGTAGGATATGGTGGTATTAGATTATTCATCACGGGAGTTAGTTTTAACAATAGGTTTCAGAAAAAAACAATCATATAGACATAGAACAAATTACGAGAACATTATGTAATTTCCTGCATATGAAAAGGAGCTGATATATTGAGCTGCAAGGACAATTGAATTTTATTCTATAGTGAATGTATATATATTAATAAGACAATGAATCAAGGATGGAATTAATGGATGTTGGTGATGTACAGGTGTATTTAAACATGTTTATATCGAGGGCTTGGCGTGAAACGGTTGTAACAAAAAACCTATTTTGAATACCCTGGTTTAGGGGCAATTTTGACCCCTTTGTAAACAATGCAGATTTAGGTGCCATTGGTCAGAACGAGCAATGGCACCTAAATTTCCATTGTTTACCAAGAAAAATGATTTAACGCTTATAAAGACTTTATGGCGAGGTGATTAACCTTGTTAAAAAAATACCAATTTGAGTTACAACCGTTTCACGCCAAGCCCTCGATATTATTGTTATGTGTCCCTAGGGATGCTCCTAAGAAAGGAGGAATATACCGATACAAGTACTGGTAACATCAGACGATGATATTACATTCTAATGCGAGCATCATAAATATACCATGATGGATTTGGTATTAATGTTTGTCCTTCTTTAACACCTAGATGCCACGCGTTAGTTTTTTGTAAATCAGGTTTTTTACTTTTCGCCCGTACTATTTGGGATAGACATTTGAAATTCGGAATACTTATCGCTCAAAATCAGGAATTACCATCACCACGACCAGGAAGTAGATCTTTATCTATGTCCCTGCCACGACCTACTTCTCTGTAAAGTACTAAAATACATTAAACACCGACGAATCCTCTATACTATTGGCTGCTCAACTCGACATTTTTATGTTGAAATTCCTAACATTGGCTATTTTGGACTCTCCTAGATGCAAAGCTGGACATGTCCATTTAAAAATCCGCGTTAGATTTATAGGCAAGTAAGCACGAATAGAACTATTATCCCTGTAGGTAGAATAATATATAGCCACGAATGAGATTGGTATTGCCTGCTTTGGTAGAAATGGCACTTATGGATCACTTCTACGCTAAACGACAGTCAACACATGTGTACCTTCAAATAATTTGGATCTTGTTATTTAAAGCAGAGAATCAAATTCAAGGTTCATTACGAAGGTATTATATTAATTGTATTGCGACTCAGTTGAGGAGAATAAAACCAGTCATTGTGAGAAACCCTACCGTCAACTGGGGGATGTTTGTATAGACTAATGGTTGTGTGAATGATGTTTTACGCCACTTCCAACAGTACTCCAGGTATATAACGACGCGTTTATGCTTGGTCTATTTGCCACGACAGTCACGGTGCGGATGGGAAACCTAGTAGGGGATGAACGCAACAAAACGTGACAGTACGTAATAGGCTGTAACACAACTTGGATGCGGTCCGTAGTGGGACGGGAAGCATGTGTATTCCTCGGCATCTCACGGTCCTTTCAAGTGTTGTCAATACTGCCTGACCGTTTATTCTGGCTACAGCACGTCGGTTGTACTGCTCTCCCATCGATCAATGAGCCACAGAGGGAAGCCATTAGTGCCCTGGTACCCCGCTCTCAAGGCGGACTATTGAACCCTGACTAAACCGAGGCTGTTTCATTCGGGTATGTTCGAAAACGAGAAGTTTAAAAACAGCATTTCATGTGAGAGTCTGGTCACACAAACAGTGACCATTGCAGCCAGGAAAGATCCAGATCGGTCTACGACTATGTAAGCCTTTAAGAGAATGGTTTAGACCTACTACCCAGGAAGTATTCAATTCATAGTTCTTATCAAGCCCGACTAACACTTACCCAAATACAGACATTTTCTTACAAAAGGCTAAACATCATTTGTGTATAATTCTATGCACGATTTTAAACTACATGTATATGTAAACCAAGAGACCAAGACCAGCCTGAACACTCGTGTAGTCTAAACTTGGTATACACTGTCCGCTACTCTTTTTCATTTCGATATTTAGCAACATCATACTACGAACATGCAATGATACCGACTTTAAACATTCATAGAGATAAGAGTTTTTACCCTTTCCCTCATACGACAATTCTCCAGCAGACGACTTTGAACCTTTTTTGTCAAAAAATTGAAAATCTCTATAATTGAATGGATAAACCTATGACTAAAAATGAGACATATTGTGACACAAATAGAAATTGCTCGTTTTGAGCAATTTCTTCTTTTGTCACTATGTTCTCAAAAAGCCGTCTGCTGTAGAGGCGTCAGAAAGCGTCTATATGAGGGAAAGGGTTAATTAACATCCGAAGATCGACTTTGGTGTGACGGGGATACTAGACCCCAAGCGTGTATTTCCAAACACGTACATTGAAATACATTTACCAACGCTTTTATTTTCCTTGTATGACTACCCGCCATTCACAAGACACTACAGATATTTAGAAAAAAAAATGTCAAGGTCAAAATTAGCAGTTTACTTCAGTCGCGCTGTGCCTTATTGACTTATGATTTTACGACGTTTTCAACATTGTTTTATTTATATCAGGCCGACACTTATTCAAGTTCAAAGGGTAAACAAACCAGTTTTATGCTATGCAATGTGCGTTGCCCAATGACAATCCATCATAACCGCCACGACTGGGAATAGAACCGAGGACGCCCAGTACAAAAATCTCCGGCGTTCGGCGGATTCCTTCATCAGGCAATGAGGCCTATGATGAGACTGTGTGTATATACTGGACCATATCAGCCTGTGTATGAGAAATGTTTTTGAGAGCAGGGTGTAGATCTAGATCAGCATGTGCATCCGCGCACAGTCTAATCAAGATCTACACTTTTCACATAAAACAAACAGAAGCTTGTTTGACGCTTCTGTCAACTTGTGAAGATGCTGGTAAGATGTGCATAAATACCAAAGTACATTTCCCCATTCAACCCTTTCTCACATACAACACATCTAAAACAGACGACTTTGAAACCCCTGGATATACAACTTGAACATAAATACAAATGAGTGTAATTGATGAACAGAGCAATTCATGTTTTCCGCTCCAAATGCGTCAGAATGCGTCTGCATGTGGGAAAGGCTTAACAAACCAATTAATGCAATGCGTGTGCAGGTGGGAAGGGCTTAAAAAAACAATTAATGCAATGCGTCTGCAGGTGGGAAGGGCTTAACAAAACAATTAATGCAATGCGTCTGCAGGTGGGAAAAGCTTGATAAAATCAATTAATGCAATGCGTGTGCAGGTGGGAAAAGCTTAACAAACCAATTAATGCAATGCATATGCAAGGCGGAAAAGCTTAAAAACCCAATTAATGCAATGCGTCTACAGGTAGGAAAGGCTTAACAAACCAATTAATGCAATGCATCTGCAGGTGGGAAAGGGTTAAAAAGCCAATTAATGCAATGCGTCTGCAGATGGGAAAAGCTTAACAAACCAATTAATGCAATGCGTCTGCAGATGGGAAAAGCTTAACAAACCAATTAATGCAATGCGTGTGCAGGTGGGAAGGGCTTAACAAACCAATTAATGCAATGCGTGTGTAGGTGGGAAGGGCTTAACAAACCAATTAATACAATGCTTCTACAGGTGGGAAGGGCTTAAAAAACAATTAATGCAATGCGTCTGCAGGTGGGAAAGGCTTAACAAACCAATTAATACAATGCTTCTACAGGTGGGAAAGGCTTAACAAACCAATTAATGCAATGCGTGTGCAGGTGGGAAAGGCTTAACAAACCAATTAATGCAATGCGTCTACAGGTGGGAAAGGCTTAACAAACCAATTAATGCAATGCGTCTGCAGGTCGGAAAGGCTTAACAAACCAATTAATGCAATGCGTATGCAGGTTGGAAAAGCTTAACAAACCAATTAATGCAATGCGTCTACAGGTGGGAAAGGCTTAACAAACCAATTAATGCAATGCATCTGCAGGTAGGAAAGGCTTAACAAACCAATTAATGCAATGCGTCTGCAGGTGGGAAATGGTTAACAAACCAATTAATGCAATGAGTATGCAGGTTGGAAAAGCTTAACAAACCAATTAATGCAATGCGTCTACAGGTGGGAAAGGCTTAACAAACCAATTAATGCAATGCTTCTACAGGTGGGAAAGGCTTAACAAACCAATTAATGCAATGCGTCTGCAGGTCGGAAAGGCTTAACAAACCAATTAATGCAATGCGTCTACAGGTGGGAAAGGCTTAACAAACCAATTAATGCAATGCGTCTGCAGGTGGGAAAGGCTTAACAAACCAATTAATGCAATGCGTATGCAGGTTGGAAAAGCTTAACAAACCAATTAATGCAATGCGTCTACAGGTGGGAAAGGCTTAACAAACCAATTAATGCAATGCATCTGCAGGTAGGAAAGGCTTAACAAACCAATTAATGCAATGCGTCTGCAGGTGGGAAATGGTTAACAAACCAATTAATGCAATGAGTATGCAGGTTGGAAAAGCTTAACAAACCAATTAATGCAATGCGTCTACAGGTGGGAAAGGCTTAACAAACCAATTAATGCAATGCATCTGCAGGTAGGAAAGGCTTAACAAACCAATTAATGCAATGCGTCTGCAGGTGGGAAAAGCTTAACAAACCAATTAATGCAATGCGTCTACAGGTGGGAAAGGCTTAACAAACCAATAAATGCAATGCGTCTGCAGGTGGGAAAAGCTTAAAAAAACAATAAATGCAATGCGTCTGCAGGTGGGAAGGGCTTAACAAACCAATTAATGCAATTCGTCTACAGGTGGGAAAGGCTTAAAAAACCAATTAATGCAATGCGTCTGCAGGTGGGAAAGGCTTAAAAAACCAATTAATACAATGCTTCTACAGGTGGGAAAGGCTTAAAAAAAAACAATTAATGCAATGCGTCTACAGGTGGGAAAGGGTTTAAAAACCAATAATGCAATGCGTCTGCAGGTGGGAAAGGCTTAACAAAAAACAATTAATGCAATGCGTCTACAGGTGGGAAAGGGTTAAATAAACCAATTAAGGCAATGTGTCAGAATGCGTCTGCAGGTGGGAAAGGGTTAACAAAAAACAATGAATGCAATGTGTCAGAATGCATCTGCAGGTGGGAAAGGGTTAAAACAAAAGAAGATTAATACAATGTGTCAGAATTCATCTGCAGGTGGGAAAGGGTTAAGACCCAAAACCGACAGTCGCTGCTCAATTACTATTTACTTCTATAAAGTGTATACATATCTCTTTCCATGTGTTGTATTTTACTTAGCGTCTTCAATACCTAATCTGATCAATTCAATCCTTCAAATCTGCCGTAGAAAACGATTTTTTTCTTCACCTACTTCCTTTTTTAAGCGCAATTTCCTCGGGTTTAAAGACTTTCTTTGACGCGACTTAAATTATTTCTATACACATACAACAAATCGGCAGCAGAGCAGAGGACACCTATGTAAAAACCTGGACAATCTTTTTAAATGAAAGTATAATTTATGAATGGAGTTCCATTGATCAATTTCTCCTTTTGCAAAACTATTTTCAAAAAGTCGTCTACTGCTGATGCATCATACAAGATTCAATAATCAACAACTCGAACATCGAACAAGGGAGGTAATTGTAGTACAGCTGTAAGATTCAATAATCGACAACCCGAACAAGGGGGGTAATTGTAGTACAGCTGTAATATTCAATAATCGACAACTCGAACAAGGGAGGTAATTGTAGTACAGCTGTAATATTCAATAATCGACAACACGAACAAGGGAGGTAATTGTAGTACAGCTGTAATATTAAATAATCGACAACACGATCAAGGGAGGTAATTGTAGTACAGCTGTAAGATTAAATAATCGACAACACGATCAAGGGAGGTAATTGTAAAACAGCTGTAAGATTAAATAATCGACAACTCGAACAAATGGGGGTAATTGTAGTACAGCTGTAAGATTCAATAATCGACAATTCGAACAAGGGGGGTAATTGTAGTACAGCTGTAAGATTAAATAGTCGATAACTCGAACAAGGGGGGTAATTGTTGTACAGCTGTAGTATATAATAATTGGCAACTCGTACAAGGGGGGTAATTGTAGTACAGCTGTAGGATTCAATAATCGACAACTCGAACAAGGGGGGTAATTGTTGTACAGCTGTAGTATATAATAATTGGCAACTCGTACAAGGGGGGTAATTGTAGTACAGCTGTAGGATTCAATAATCGACAATTCGAACAAGGGAGGTAATTGTAGTACAGCTGTAAGATTCAATAATCGACAACTCGAACAAGGGAGGTAATTGTAGTACAGCTGTAATATTCAATAATCGACAACTCGAACAAGGGGGGTAATTGTAGTACAGCTGTAAGATTAAACAATCGACAACTCGAGCAAGGGGGGTAATTGTAGTACAGCTGTAAGATTCAATAATCGACAATTCGACCAAGGTGGGTAATTGTAGTACAGCTGTAAGATTAAATAGTACTTGTAATACACCTATAGGATTCAATAATCGACAACCCGAACAAGGGGGTAATTTTAGTACAGCTCTCACATTATAATGGATAAGATCTGGTTGTCACACTAGATCGATATTTTGTCAATCATCTCGACAATTCGATCTCTCTTTAATCCACTGTTTATGCCAACTGGATTCGTCCGTGGCAGATGATTGAACTAAGACTCCTATTTCGAGGGTCTTGTGCTCAAATCCGTAATTAATTAACATTCTGTCCGACGATGGAAAATCGAAACCGTTCGTATATATATAGTCGTATTTTATCAATATAATTAAAAGAACAAATATAGTGTTAGACGAGCCATATCAAATGGATATCGTTGTAACTTCGTGTATGCAAAAATACTTAAAGGACATTTTGAGAACTTCTTTTATGATTAGCAGTATATATCATCAGACATATGAGCCGTCCGCTAGAAAACAAACATTGTGGACTCTGCGTGAAGTATCGTCCCGGATCAGCCTAAGCATGCCGCACAGGCTCACCCGGATAGACACTTTTCGCCTCCTGTGGATTTTATGTTTCAGGAATCATTACTCTATACCCCCTGAGACGGAATGTGTTGGTCCGGATCAGTCTGCGCGGACTGCGCGGACTGCGCAGGCTGATCCGGGTCGATACATTACGCAGAGGCCGTAATGTTGGTTTTCTCGCGGGACATAGAGTGTATAGAGTGCTAGGCAGCATATCCGTTTTGTAATCAACGTCCCGTAATGTTGCAGTAACGTTGAGCCAGTGAAGAGTGCAATAGAGTGTAAAGAGTGCTATAGTGTGCTATATACAGCATATCCGTTTTGTAATCAACGTCCCGTAACGTTGCAGTAACGTTTAGCCAGTGAAGAGTGCCATTTAGTGTATAGAGTGCTATACAGCATATCCGTTTTGTAATCAACGTCCCGTAACGTTGCAGTAACGTTTAGCCAGTGAAGAGTGCCATATAGTGTATATAGTGCTATACAGCATATCCGTTTTGTAATCACCGTCGCGTAACTTTGAGCCAGTGTAGAGTGCTATGCAGCATATCCGTTTTGTAACCAACGTCCCTTAACGTTGTTGTGACGTTGATTCAGTGTAGAGTATCATAGAGTGTATAGAGTGCTAGGCAGCATATCCGTTTTGTAACCAACGTCCCTTAACGTTGTTGTAACGTTGAGTCAGTGTAGAGTGTCATAGAGTGTGTAGAGTGCTAGGCAGCATATCCGTTTTGTAACCGACGTCCAGTAACGTTGTTGTGACGTTGATTCAGTGTAGAGTATCATAGAGTGTATAGAGTGCTAGGCAGCACATCCGTTTTGTAATCAACGTCCAGTAACGTTGTTGTAACGTTGAGTCATTGTAGAGTGTCATAGAGTGTATAGAGTGCTAGGCAGCATATCCGTTTTGTAATCAACGTCCAGTAACGTTGTTGTGACGTGAAGGAAGTGTAGACTCACATATCTCAGTATGTACATGTCGAGCTATTTTACATATCTAGAGCTACAGTGGATCCTCAAGTATTACTGTGATGATGTATAGGTTTGCCGGAATCTTTCCTGTTTGTCTTTCTTTTGGCATGCCATGTCTCAGATGTGATACGTGAGCTATAAGAGACTTAGTATTTCAAACACTTGAACTAATCTGATATTCAAGTAAGAGTTAAAATAAATGTGTTTGTTTTCCATTTTTAACTCAGTGTCAATTTCAAAGGTAAACATTCTTTTGAAATTTAAAAGTAACAATTAAAAATGTGGGCCAAGATGTCAAGGTTACAATGTTTCAGATTTTCTTGTCCTGTTCAACATTTTCCGCGATGATTTATAAACACATTGCGAAATTGTTCAAAACGTTTTGGAGAGTTTAATTTCTCTTTTCTTGCCGCAACTTTATCAAATATTTGTCAAGATTTCAGATCTGACATTATTTCCTCTGATTTAATAGTCTTTTTTTTTTTTAGAGCAGATGAGTTTTTACCATTTTAATTACATTTTCAAACCAGACGACCAAAATTAGGATATCAGATAAACGGTCAATCCTTTTTCACATACAACAAATCTGCAGCAGACGATATTGAAAACATACCCAAAACAAATTGAAAACACCCTTTGAAGGAAGGTGCAATGATTGAATATAGTTTTTACCATTTTAATTACATTTTCAAACCAGACGACCAAAATTAGGATATCAGATAAACGGTCAATCCTTTTTCACATACAACACATCTGCAGCAGACGCTTTTGAAAACATACCCAAAACAAATTGGAAACTCCCTTTGAAGGAAGGTGCAATGATTGAATATAGTTGAAAACATGGTGACAAAAGGAGAAATTTCTCGTTTTGAGCAATTTCTTCTTTTATCGCTATGTTTTCAAAGAGCTGTCTGCTTCAAAATTGTGAGCAGAAAATATAAGCGAATCTCTGAATCTAACGAACAATAATTCATTTACGGTGAAATAATTCGTATCAGAGTGTAATGACTTTCTTTCAACACGTGATTAATCAAACATAGATCTACAAAATGCAGTTCGCTTATAAGTTGAAGTATATATAGTATATCCAAACGTTTGCGATTTTTCAAAATTCGCGGGGCCCCGAAACCATCGAACCAATTATAATTACATCTTATTGACATTCGAAGAAGGTGCACACATTTTACCATTATCCTGCCTCAAGAACACATTAGTTTGTTTACCCTTTTCTACATACAATACATATGTATAATGTATACTGGGTCCTTATAGAAGTTAAGCCACCGCGGATCACCCATACAGGCACTAACTGGGATGTACCTTGCTTAACCCTTCCCCACATACAACAAGCAGCAGACGACTTTGAAAACATCCCAACAATACTATGGAAAATCTCCCTTACTGAAGACCTACTTATTGAATTGAGTTGAAAACATTGTGTCAAAAGAAGAAATTGCTCGTTTTGAGCAATTTCTTCTTTTGTCACTATGTTTTGAAAAGTCGTCTGCTGCAGAGACGTCAGAAAGCGCCACGTCTCTAGAAAAGCCGGCTTCTTCAACACGGCTGTAGAAGTGGTATTTGTACCTAGATGCCCCATTCCCGTTACATGTGCGGCAAACGACGTATAAAACAACTAGAAAAAACACATAGAACATTTCTATAAATGAATGTGCGACTACTGAATAGAGTTAAAAACATTATGAGCAATTTCTCTATTTGCCACAATGTTTTTAAATGTCGTCTGATTCAGAGGCATCAGAAAGTGTATATTTGTGGGAAACGATTAAATAGCATTTGCTTATAAATAGTATTACTTTAATCGGCACATGAGGACGATAATTAAGTTAGGTTAAGCCTACATACTTATCTAAGTCTAAGCTTGGACATTACTTATTGGTTGTAAAGACTCTAGACAATTAACATGAAGAACTTTAAATCATAGATGATGGTGCCTAAATTAATAATTTAACCGGGATAAGGCACGAATTTCATACTTATTTGAGACTACAAGGCGGAGCTTGATGCCGGTCTCTTAATATCGTGTTAAGAGTACGCCATATTGTACTGAGCCAGTCTCCATGGGGTAGTGTTTAGAGCGGCCGCGTTGAGAGTACGCCATATTGAGCCAGTCTCCATGGGGTAGTGCTTAGAGCGGCCGCGTTGAGAGTACGCCATATTGTACTGAGCCAGTCTCCATGGGGTAGTGTTTAGAGCGGCCGCGTTGAGAGTACGCCATATTGTACTGCGCCAGTCTCCATGGGGTAGTGTTTAGAGCGGCCGCGTTGAGAGTACGCCATATTGAGCCAGTCTCCATGGGGTAGTGTTTAGAGCGGCCGCGTTGAGAGTACGCCATATTGTACTGAGCCAGTCTCCATGGGGTAGTGTTTAGAGCGGCCGCGTTGAGAGTACGCCATATTGTACTGCGCCAGTCTCCATGGGGTAGTGTTTAGAGCGGCCGCGTTGAGAGTACGCCATACTGAGCCAGTCTCCATGGGGTAGTGTTTAGAGCGGCCGCGTTGAGAGTACGCCATATTGTACTGCGCCAGTCTCCATGGGGTAGTGTTTAGAGCGGCCGCGTTGAGAGTACGCCATATTGAGCCAGTCTCCATGGGGTAGTGCTTAGGTGGCATAACACAGTTGAAAGCTGATTTTCTGTTTCCTGGGACACTCCAACTTTTATTCTCTCATTATTTCTCATAATATCCATACTGGTTTGATAAAAAGAGTTTTCCTGTATCAAGGAGTGCCAGAATTGTAGGAAAATGACTGGAAGTCACACTCTCAGTCCATATTATGGAAAGAATTGACCAGAAAAGTGGTCTGAAACAAGGTGAAAAAAGTAGGGCAGAAAGATCAATTTGACCCTTTATTCGAAAAATCACCCAACAAAAACGCAGGGGTTTAGTGTAAAATTGAAGAGCTGATAATTCTCTCAAAACAGTAGGCAATCTGTGGATGCAGTCAGAAATACCACGTTACCAGCTCCTTTTCAAGCAATTTTGGACGCGAAAGCTGGTATTCAAATTTACCTCTAAATTCACGCCTAGCTCTGCAACCAGTGTTGTCAAACAGGAAGGAGAAGTGGGTTCAACTTAAAAATTCAATCCCATGCTTAGAGCTTACTTTTCACTTTTATAAACATTAAAATCAACCATTTACCCAAAAATGTACCCAAAACTTACTATTTGTCATTATTTCTATTTTTGACCCTGGCCAAAATCCGAATATCCCGAAAGCTAGTGTTATGTGTCACCTTAGAGCGGCCGCGTTGAGAGTACACCATATTGTACTGAGCCAGTCTCCATGGGGTAGTGTTTAGAGCGGCCGCGTTGAGAGTACGC
The DNA here is from genome assembly GCA_031761405.1 of Serripes groenlandicus. Lineage (NCBI taxonomy): Eukaryota > Metazoa > Mollusca > Bivalvia > Cardiida > Cardiidae > Serripes > Serripes groenlandicus. Next base: position 70,275,472 of record JASEVX010000003.1, read on the forward strand.
CATATTGTACTGAGCCAGTCTCCATGGGGTAGTGTTTAGAGCGGCCGCGTTGACAGTACGCCATATTGTACTGAGCCAGTCTCCATGGGGTAGTGTTTAGAGCGGCCGCGTTGAGAGTACGCCATATTGTACTGAGCCAGTCTCCATGGGGTAGTGTTTAGAGCGGGCGCGTTGAGAGTACGCCATATTGTACTGAACCAGTCTCCATGGGGTAGTGTTTAGAGCGGCCGCGTTGAGAGTACGCCATATTGTACTGAACCAGTCTCCATGGGGTAGTGTTTAGAGCGGCCGCGTTGAGAGTACGCCATATTGTACTGAGCCAGTCTCCATGGGGTAGTGTTTAGAGCGGGCGCGTTGAGAGCGGGAGACCCGCGTTCAATCCCAGGTCGGTTCATAGCAAATACATTAAAGGTGCTGAACTCCAGAAAAACAGATATTATAGTCAAAGTTTTAAAACTGTTCAAAAGTTGCCTTGAAATATTATAATCATAGTTCTGGGATAATATTACAGTCATATTTTCACTTTCCAGTACCATAATCATCTAAATAGTAAATAGTGATCGTTTATGCTTCAGTTTTACTGGGTAGCCAACCCAGTAAGCCAATTCGTGTACATTTCATGACTTGTCAATTGACAGTTTTTCAACATTTACTGCCAAAATAGTTTTGAACTAGTTATTACTTACTTTTATATCCCTATAAGCAATATTTGCTGAACTTTCAACATTTCAAAATTTTGATCTGGAGTTCAGCACGCGTAGCGTGGATTGTTATAACGACTAATGTATCGTTGTCAGAATGAATAATACCGTGACATAGCTGAAATACTTGGAACGCGGCATAAACAAACAAAGCCAGTTGGTGGTTATAATGGCTCGTAATTATTTGTGAATTCCAAACATTCACGAATGAATTCCGAAAATGCACGAATTAATTACGAACATTCACGAATGAATTCCGAAAATTCACGAATAAATTACGAACATTCACGAATGAATTCCGAACGTTGACGAATGAATTCCGAAAATTCACGATTACGAGCGATTATTCCGATTACCTCCGTACAAACCCGTCTTATCACTAATCCGAGATCCGTATAAAATCCCGACTTGACGTGTAAAATGACAAGGACAATAGCAGGCTGAAGATTAATAAATCAATAGAAAAGGCAAAACCGATCATTTTAATAGCGCGAGAGAGTTCAATGTCGAAAACTTGATCGAACAGAACGAGTTGTATGGATTACTGTTTATCGCGGTTTATTACTTGTGTTTATTTGTCCTGTCAAGCTGTTTCAAGCACTATATTGGAGTAAAAAACGTGAAATAGAAAACAGAGGTACATTATTATGTATAGTTCGTCTTCTGTTGGTGGATTTAACATGTGGAATTCAGTGACAGCGCAATGATGACATGCTTTTGCTTCATCGTGCCCAATTCTGGTAATGTTAAAAATGTATTGATTGCTATAATAATGTAACTTTTTGAATGTACGAATATGAGTCACGTTTTGCGATTTAGGGTCTTATTGCCTCTCCGGTTTGAAGCCGAGCCCCAGTAGCTCAGTCGGTAGCGACGCGGGCTGTCAATCCAGGGGTTGTGAGTTCGAATCCCGGCTCGGCCAACTTTCTTTCCGAGGATTGACAGAAGTCAATGCGACATGCGTCATTCGTCTTCCACCAATGGGATAAGTCTATGTGGAAAAGCAGCCAGTTGCTTGGGAAGATTGTTGTATGGAGTACTGGTGTGAGAAAAGCAGGAAATGCATGAGTAGGTGAACTGGCCGCCGTGATATAACTGAGAAATTGTTAAAAACGACGTTAAACCCCAATCAATCAATCTCTCCTGTTTGAAATGAGCTAAAGCCACAATGGTGTAAAACTAGTTAGGTTACCATTCTTGCTGTTAGTCAAATAATGTAGATACTACCATTTTTTATATGAGCCGTCCCGCGAGAAAACCAACATTATGGCCTCTGCGTAATGTATCGACCCAGATCAGCCTGCGCAGACTGATCCGGGTCGACACATTCCGTCTCAGGGAGACAGATGTATAGAGTAATGATTCCTGAAACCGAAAAATCCATAGGAGGCGAACAGTGTCTGTCCGGGTTAGCCTGCGCGGCATGCTTAGGCTGATCCGAGTCGATACTTTACGCAGAGTCCACAGTGTTAGTTTTCTCGCGAGACGGCTCATATAATGTAGACGGACGGTGAAGACCCTAGCTAGATGGTGCGGATGCACATGCTCGCCTTAGTCAGACCCCAAATTGCGTTACTCGCCTCCAGCATGGCGGACAGAACTCGCGGAGACGTGTCAATCTAAATAGAGGTCTCTTTTGCATATCCATATATGGACACGGAAGTATCTCGAGTGTCAACTACATGTATGATAAAGGTAACACTTTCACACACACACAGGCGAACTACATGTATGATAAAGGTAACACTTTCACACACACACACACACACACACACACACACACACACAGGCGAACTACATGTATGATAAAGGTAACACTTTCACACAAACAGACGAACTACCTGTATGATAAAGGTAACACTTTCACACACACACAGGCGAACTACATGTATAATAAAGGTGACACTTTCACACAAACAGGCGAACTACCTGTATGATAAAGGTAACACGTTCACACAAACAGGCGAACTACATGTATGATAAAGATAACACTTTCACACAAACAGGTGAACTACATATATGATAAATGTTACACTTTCACATACACAGGCTAACTACATGTAGGATTAATGTAACAGTTTCACACAAACAGGCGAACTACATGTATAATAAAGGTAACACTTTCACACAAACAGGCGAACTACGTGTATGATAAAGGTAACACTTTCACACAAACAGGCTAACTGCATGTATGATAAAGGTAACACTTTCACACAACCAGGCGAACTACCTGTATGATTAAGATAACACTTTCACACACACAGGCTAACTACATGTAGGATAAAGGTAACACTTTCACATAAACAGGCGAACTACATGTATGATAAAGGTAACACTTTCACACAAACAGGCGAACTACATGTATGATAAAGGTAACACTTCACATACACAGGCGAACTACATGTAGGACTGATAAATGTAACACTTTCACACAAACATGCGAACTACCTGTATGATTAAGATAACACTTTCACATACACAGACGAACTACATGTAGGATAAATGTAACACTTTCACACAAACAGGCTTACTACATGTATGATAAAGGTAATACTTTCACACAAACAGGCGAAATACATATATGATAAAGTTACACTTTTACGCAAACAGGCGAACTACATGTATGATAAAGTTACACTTTTACGCAAACAGGCGAACTACATGTATGATAAAGTTACACTTTTACGCAAACAGGCGAACTACATGTATGATAAAGTTACACTTTTACGCAACCAGGCGAACTACATGTAGGATAAAGATACATTTTCACGCAAACAGGCGAACTACATGTAGGATAAAGTTACACGTTCACGCAAACAGGCGAACTACATGTAGGATAAAGTTACACTTTCACGCAAACAGGCGAACTACATGTATGATAAAGTTACACTTTCACGCAAACAGGCGAAATACATGTAGGATAAAGATACATTTTCACGCAAACAGGCGAAATACATGTAGGATAAAGTTACACTTTCACGCAAACAGGCGAACTACATGTATAAACAAGTTACACTTTCACGCAAACAGGCGAACTACATGTAGGATAAAGTTACACTTTCACGTCACGCAAACAGGCGAACTACATGTAGGATAAAGTTACACTTTCACGCAAACAGGCGAACTACACGTAGGATAAAGTTACACTTTCACGCAAACAGGCGAACTACATGTATGATAAAGTTACACTTTCACGCAAACAGGCGAAATACATGTAGGATAAAGATACATTTTCACGCAAACAGGCGAAATACATGCAGGATAAAGTTACACTTTGACGCAAACAGGCGAAATACATGTAGGATAAAGTTACACTTTCACGCGAACAGGCGAACTACATGTAGGATAAAGTTACACTTTCACACACACACACACACACACACAGGCGAACTTTTACGCATTTGCAGTAGACGATTTTGAAAACAGCATGACAAAGGGAGAAATTGCTTTAGAGGAGCAATTTCTTTTCTCTTTTTTTCACAACGTTCTTTTAACTTGATTTAATAATTAAACTTTCATTGAGAGAGACTTTTTTTCTGCTACATAATTGCAGCATGTGTGGGGAAAGGGTTAATCTTCTATTAATCTCAAGCAGTAGTCAGTACAAATCTGTTGTAATGGGCGCATGGATTACTGGTTTAGTTTTGTTCTAACGGGCACTGTGCTAACTGGTTTAGTTTTGTTTTTTTGGAGTACATTGTGTTTGAATTATGAAAATATACGATACAAAGTGGATTTAGTTTTGGATCAAAAGTGTTAACATTCCTTTAATCTAGGTTCTGTGAATCGATGACTTCAGAATGTCATAAGGAACATTTATAAGTGTGAGAGTGGAATGAAGTTGGTGTTAACTAAAAGGTATTTAAGAACATAAGAGCCGTCCCACGAGAAAACCAACATTATGGCCTCGGCGTGATCTATCGACCCAGATGAGCCTGCGCGCGCCGACACATTCCGTCTCAGGGGGATAGAGGTATAGAGTAATGATTCCCGAAACAGAAAGTCCACAGGAGGCGAAACGTGTCTGTCCGTTTTAGCCTGCGCGGCATGCTTAGACTGATCCGGATCGATACTTTACGCAGAGTCCACATTGTTAGTTTTCTCCTGGGACGGCTCAATTATAATAACGCTATAATTATTATCATTATTAATCTTAATCAGCAAAATGATTATTTTATACTACTGGTGGTTGTGAAAGCAATCGTTGTGGAAGAAGTACTAGCTGCGAAAGTAGAAGAAGTTGTGAAAAAAGGAATGCTTGCGGAAGTAGTTGTACATATGGTAGAAATAGTTGTTGTAGTTGTAGTACATACAAAGTAGTAACAACAGTAGTAGAAGTAGTAGTAGAAGTAGTAGTAGAAGTAGTAGTAGAAGTAGTAGTAGAAGTAGTAGTAGCCACTGAATGTGAATAAGTACATGTATACCTCTTGCATATTGAACTGTCGTTGCCAAGTGACTCTTTCAGTCTCTGAACAATAATTTCAGTATAAACATACCTTTTAATGTATTCAATATGAGACAATATATGTTCAAGGGTGTATGTATATCATACATCTGCATGTTAATGTATTTAATATGAGACAATATATGTTCAAGGGTGTATGTATATCATACATCTGCATGTTAATGTATTTAATATGAGACAATATATGTTCAAGGGTGTATGTATATCATACATCTGCATGTTAATGTATTCAATATGAGACAATATATGTTCAAGGGTGTATGTATAGCATACATCTGCATGTTAATGTCGAGGCCACCTTTAAATCAAGCACTTGCTATATGTCACAAGGAGAGCAAAACATGCAGCGAGTCCGGGACCTCTCGCTTTCAGGGCAAGTACTCTACCGACTGAGCTCATATGCAACAATTTGTCTTCTACCGATCAGTCAAAAATCAATAATCGGCTATATAGAAATAAGAAGGGCAGTGTAACAAATGTGGGCATAACTTTCTTAATGTTTATTATATTTTAAGTTCGCATTCATATTTGGGAAGAACAAAATCTCTCGATTTCAAATATGTAATTTGTTTTAATTAGAAATAAAATTTAGGTGGGGGAATTTATATAAACATTAGGTGACCCTATATTCCTATTGAATTACATATGATTTTTGATAATTACACAGAAATTGTCATCAAATTTCGTTGGTTAATTAGTTATAACTTGTTTTCCTTTAAACTTTTTATAAGTTCGCATTCACATTCGTAAAGTATATTCATTTGTTTAAAGAAGGATATCATTTTTTATGAAATTAAGAAAAATTTAGGCGGGGGAATTAATGCTTTTGTCAAACAACATGTAAGTATTTTTTGTGTTCGGTGGAGTCCGTCAAACAGTAGCGGAAACTTACGAAGTTAATCGGATTTCACCGCTACTGGTTTTATGACTTCGATGTTTTATTGCAGGGCAATAAAATCTTACTCCTTCAGGGCAGGTTTTAAATATCTGGATAATTAAGGATTGAATTAAGAGTTTAATCAAATAGTTTTTATCCTCGCGCAATAACAATAGGAATATTATTAAATAATAGCCCGCCGTTGACATAAATATTACCTATAAATTAAGGCCAATTATGTATTTGTCATATTTAAATGTGTTAAAAGAATAGGAATAATAATTCATTTTGAGTATCAGCGAAAAATAAGTATACATCATACGTTGTCAATCTCACTAGGATTGATTATCCGATGTTGGTTATGGAAATAATACTGACCAAAAACTGTTAAATACATACGTTTGATGCGTAATAAAAAACAAAAACAAAAAATCATGTAATTTACACAAATGTTATTAACTTTACTAAAATCATCTTAGATTAATACACTTTATTGTTCACAAAGTGTTAATGTATGTTGACAATGTTTCTGTGCAAACGGAAATGCAGTATACACTATTCCTGATATCATAAAAACTGTTTTCATAATATACAAATAAAAACATTTTAATTGCTACCTTTTTGCAATAAAAATATGCCAGCTTCTTGTAATTTTTATATAAAATGTGAAAAGAATTAAGGAAACACAATTTGTGTTATTAAGATAACCCTTTTGTTATTAACACACTATTATTTCTACCCAAGTTAATTAAAACTACAAAATGTATTTTCTTTTTTTTTAATACTGTTTATGAGAACTCTCAATGGATACCGTTTTTATTTTTAATGCTGTTTTTCAAAACATCATCTCAATTTTAATGTATTATTATAAGTGTCAAATGTGTGTATTCAGGTTAATCTGTAATGCTCTAATAGACACTGCCTCGGGCGTTTTATAAGTTAATTGGGTCATAAAAACCAGGATTGACATTTCTGCCATTTGTTATTATCAGCGTGACTTAAAATATATGTACTTGTGTTAAATTAAAAGTTACGACATAATATTTATTATTATTGTTATCAGCTTCATGAAAATATTTAATATCATTTCTGAATAATGGATTTTCTGTATTGTTTATTTTGATACAGGTTGGATTGAATTTATTTTCAAACTTATGAAGTATGGGTTCTGATCTTCGTATACAAAATAGCTAAAATCTGCATATTAAGCTGAGAAGTTAAAAATCTTACATTATCATTTTTGATTTTTTTTTTTTTTATATATATATAGCGACTTTCAGTTTTATATTGGTGGTTGAAGTCAGCCCTAAGTGAATCTCTTTGTTTTTTAATGACCAAAGTATAACTGCTCGGATTATACTTTTAATTAAACACTTTATTATAAATTCATGATTCGGCTTTTTTTTAATTAAATTAATGGTTATTTTTTTATGAAAAATCAATTTTAAACTTGATTTTATATTAAAACGTAAAACACAAATTTTGCTATGCTCGTTTAAATATAGCATATCCCTATAATAAAACCGTTAACCTACCAAGATTAAAACTGCTAAATCCGTTTGAATTACCCTGATGATTTATGATTTATGACCCCTACGAATTGCGTCGGTTATCTTCGTAAACTGCCGAAAGATAAGAAACTCCGGCGATCGATTAGGTGAAATATCGATAAAAGTTATTGAGTGAAACCGGAGAAGACAGATTGTTGGATATGAACGGGGCCGCTTACATGTAGTCTCTCCAACTGTGTACAAGTTCAGACCGTGACATATATGTAAATGTAAAAGTTTTGTATCCGAAGGATAGGGTTTTTATTTCGATGTTCAAATATTTACCGATGAAATAGAATGAATACTTTGACATGTCGTCTAATTTACAGAATATAATTACTAATTATATGTACGTATACGCATCAGATTTCTTTAACCCTTTCCCTCATACAACATATTTTGTCAAAAAAGTAGAAAATCTCTATAACTGAATGGATAAAAGTGGAAAACATTGTGGCAAAAGGAGAAATTGCACGTTTTGAGCAATTTCTTCTTTTGTCACTATGTTTTCAAAAAGTCGTCCGCTGCAGAGGCGTCAGAAAGCTTCTATATGAGGGAAAGGGTTAACCCGTATCTCTCTTTATACGCCTTTAAACCTTTCCCATATACAACTAATTTGCAACAGAAGACTTTAAAAACACCGCGGCACACAAAACAGAAAATCTCTACAAATGAAAGTATAAATATCGAATTGAGTTCAAACATTGTGGCAAAAGAAGAAACTGCTCATTATGAGCAATTTCCCAATTTGACACAATGTTTTCAAAAATCGTCTGCTGATAAAGATCAGCTTTCACATTCGTTCAGTCTAAAGTTACATGTCGGATAAAGATCAGCTTTTACGTTCGTTCAGTCTGAAGTTACATTCCGGATAAAGATCAGCTTTCACGTTCGTTCAGTATAAAGTTACAATCCGGATAAAGATCAGCTTTCACATTCGTTCAGTCTGAACTTACAATCCGGATAAAATACTGCTTTCACATTCGTTCAGTCTAAAGTTACAATCCGGATAAAGATCAGTTTTCACATTCGTTCAGTCTAAAGTTACAATCCGGATAAAAAACTGCTTTCACATTCGTTCAGTCTAAAGTTACAATCCGGATAAAGATCAGCTTTCACATTCGTTCAGTCTAAAGTTACAATCCGGATAAAAAACTGCTTTCACATTCGTTCAGTCTTAAGTTACAATCCGGATAAAATACTGCTTTCACATTCGATCAGTCTAAAGTTACAATCCGGATAAAGATCAGCTTTCACATTCGTTCAGTCTAAAGTTACAATCCGGATAAAAAACTGCTTTCACATTCGTTCAGTCTAAAGTTACAATCCGGATAAAGAGCAGCTTTCACATTCGTTCAGTCTAAAGTTACAATCCGGATAAAAAACTGCTTTCACATTCGTTCAGTCTAAAGTTACAATCCGGATAAAAAACTGCTTTCACATTCGTTCAGTCTAAAGTTACAATCCGGATAAAGAGCAGCTTTCACATTCGTTCAGTCTAAAGTTTGCATACACTTTTCTTCGATTCTCGTATATGTATAAGCTGTTATCCTTTCCCTCTTATAAACGCATTCTGACGCATCAGCAGCAGACGAGTGTGACAAAAAAAGAAATTGCTCATTGTGAGACATATTTCCTATTGCATTACTGATTTCAAGAATTCCTTATTCAATGATGATAATTAGTTTCATATTTCGAAGTGTTCCACAGCTTTGTCTAAGTGTTTTCAAAGTAGCCCACGCATATTTCTTGTAATGGTAAAGGGTTAAACAAAAGGTAACTAATGTAAAGAAAATCTAAAAGTATAATAACAAATAAATAAGGGTGATTATATCAGTTGCAGGAAAACTTGTATTTTATATCTTCACAACATCGAACGACAATTGGGTCACTTCAGTCATTTAATTTATTCAGAATACACTCAGAATACACTCAGAATACACTCATAATACACTCAGAATACACTCAGAATACAACACTCATAATACACTCAGAATACAACACTCATAATACACTCATAATACACTCAGAATACACTGGAGTATAACCCAGATACGGTTGAAAGTGACTAAAATACATTTCATACACAATATTGCACCACTAGCTATAAAGTGTGTCCATGTCATATATCAACCCTTTCCCTCATACAAGAAATCTACAGCAGACGACTTTTGAACATATTTTGTTTAAAAAATAGAAAACCTCTATAATTTAATGGATAACCTATGACTAAAAGTGGAAAACATTGTGGCAAAAGAAGAAATTGCTCGTTTTGACCAATTTCTTCTTTTGTCACTATGTTTTCAAAAAGCCGCCAGCTGCAGAGGCGTCAGAAAGGCGTCTATATGAGAGTGAGGTTCGTAATTGTAATTGGAACAATGCATTTTATGCATAGATACATTTTCACACAGAACTCAATTAAGCATTAGTAAATAAAACTGTATCGATTTGAGGTCTTATTGACTCTCCCGTGAGTCATGAGTTAAAGTAACATTGGCGGTCAACTAGCAGGGTTACACTTCCAGCTTGTCGTCGGAGGATAAACATTTACGGAAAGTGAAGAGACTCTGGTGAGACTGTACATATACAATATATACTGAGCCGTCTCACGAGAAAACCAACAATGTTGACTCTGCGTAACGTATCGACCCGGATCAGACTAAGCATGCCGCGCAGGCTTACCCGGACAGACACTTTTCGCATCCTGTGCATTTTCTGTTTCAGGACTCGTTACTCTATACCTCTATCCCCATAAGACGGAATGTGTCGGCCCGGATTAGCCTGCGCGGACTGCGCAGACTAATCTGGATCGATACATTACGCAGAGGCCATAATGTTGGTTATCTCGTGGAACGGTTCATATTCATTTAGAATGAATGATAAGGCGGTCAATCTGCGTCTTCTCGTATTTAACAAGACCAAAGTGTCTCCCTTTTTCTCTGTGGCGCTGTTTAAATGAAATGAAGGACGAGTTTGTTTGAACAAATAATAAAGGGACCCCGGACGCGTGTAACTGTTCGATGGTTTATGATCGATTGAACGTTTAAGACCTACCCGCCATGGATTCACTGCGAAACCATCGCAGTTAGGCTGCATATCCTAAACGTAATATGAGCCGTCCCGCAAGAAAAACCAACAGTATGGACTCTGCGTAATGTATCGACACAGATCAGCCTGCGCAGTCCGCACATGCTAATCCAGGCCAACACATGCCGTCTCGGGGGGGGGGGGGGGGGGGGGGGGGGGGGGGGCTGGATAGAGGCATAGAGTAATGATTCCTGAAACAGAAAATCCACAGAAGGCGAAAAATGTCTGTCCGGGTTAGCCTGCGGGTCATGCTTAGGCTGATCCGGGTGGATACTTTACGCAGAGTGCACAATGTTGGTTTTCTCGCGGGACATGCTCCAAGAAATCCAACCCTTGGGATACATGTGAATGTGGAGTTAGATCTTTCTGCGTACAAATTCTATTTTATTTGGACCAAATGCATTTCTGTAAGGAGCTTCTTGGAGCATTTTGTAACTATTTAGTCTAATTGGCGAACTGATCGATGTTGTTGAATGCCTTTTTTTATTTCCTTCTTTCTCCATCCAACCTCTCCATGTCCATATATGTATGTATGTCTCTCCACTGTTTTTTTTTCTCTGTCTTTCTGTCTGTCTGTCTGTCTGTCTGTCTGTCTGTCTGTCTCTGTTTATGTCTGTCTGTATGTATGTCTGTCTATATATGTATGTCTGTCTTGTCTGTTTGTCTGTCTGTCTGTCTGTCTGTCTGTCTGTCTGTCTGTCTGTCTGTCTGTCTGTCTGTCTGTCTGTCTGTCTGTCTGTATGTCTGTCTGTCTGTCTGTCTGTCTTTTTGTCTGTCTGTCTGTCTGTCTTTTTGTCTGTCTGTCTGTCACTCACTCTTTCTCTCTCTCATTCTCTTTCTCTCTCTTTTTTTTTTTCATTTCACTAAATTGTAAAAATAAATAAGGAGAAATAAGTGGAAAATCTCTATAAATGAAAGTATAAGTATGAGCACTGTGTCCTTTTGCCACAATGTCTTCAAACATCGTCTGCTGCAGATGCCTCAAAATGCGTCTGTATTCACAAAAAAGAACATAAGTTTATTGATTGGAATGTCGAACAACTGAGAGAACGAATAAAACGGGATTATGGCCACGTTTACGATGTCTCTAATGGCCAGAACGTTTTAACTTAAACAATCAAAACGTATACATCAAGTTGTATCAATAAAAACTACGAAGAATAAAACACATCGTGCTTTAGAAATGCAATATCTTCAAAGGCCCCTCTTAACCCTTTCCCTCATAAAGGCGCTTTCTGACGCCTCTGCAGCAGACGGCTTTTTGAAAACATAGTGACAAAAGAAGAAATTGCACAAAACGTGCAATTTCTCCTTTTGCCACAATGTTTTCCACTTTTTGTCAAAGGTTATCCATTCAATTTTGGAGATTTTCTACTTTTTGTTAAAATATGTTCAAAGTCGTCTGCTGCAGAATTGTCGTATGAGGGAAAGGGTTAACACGTTCTATAGTATAAAGAAAATCTGCCACAGACGACTCTAGATATAACAATGTGTAAACAATATAATTTGCATGAACTAACCGTACGACATTTGTGTCCAGTGTGGATCCAGATAGGTCAGCACATCCACACAGTTCGATCAGGCTCTGCACTGTTTGCTGATGAGTTGTCGATGTTTTTTTTTTTCACTGGCGCAAAGAAAACTGCATTTTTTTTATTAAAAAGTCATCTGCTGCAGTTCGTTTGAACGTGCCGAAGGGCATTTGAAACATCTCCTTTTGCCACAATGTTTTCAATTCTATTCGATGGCTATATTTATGTCAATATTTCTGTCTAGATCGTTTTCGGAGTTGGCTGCTGAAAAGAAGATGTGTTGTATGTGAGGAATCCGCATTTTGACGCAATAGCAGCAGACGACTTTTGAAAACATTGTAGCCAAAGGTGAAATTGCTTATGATGAGCAATTTCTCCTTTGGCCACAATTTGTTCAACTTCATTTAACAATTAAGCTATCTTTTATCGAGATCTTTCTGGTTTTTGTCACTATGTTTATAAAGTCGTCTGCTGCAGATTTGTTGTATGTGGGAAAGGGTTAAGGGACAACTTTCGGAGAGAAGTCTGCACAGCAATACAATCCGATCCTAAACAGACTGTGACTGAGAGGATATGAAGGTTGTTCTGGTTCTTTATTGATCGCAAATGTCCACATTTTGAGAATGAGACGGCCTCATTGGCATAGTGGTTACAGCACTTGCCTCATGAACGGATGACTCGGTTCGATCCAGTGTCGGGTCATAAACACATGGAAGTAATTGATACCTTTGACCCTTTCCCCAAATACAGACGCTTTCTGACGCCTCTGCAGCAGACACCTTTTGAAAACACTGTGACAAATTGCTTATAATGAACAATCTCTCAATTTGCCACAATATTTTCAACTGCATCCAATAAATATATTTTTACTTCCAGGAAAAGTACCCACGTTTTTGTTCAGGAATTTTCTAGGAACATTCTGTTACTCTTTAGCCTAATTGGCAAACAGATCAATATGTGCGGATACTTTTCTTTATTTGAGTCGTGCCACGAGAAAACCCACATTATTGACTCTGCATAATGTATCGATCCAGATCAGCCTGCGCAGTCCGCACAGGCTAATCCGGGCCGACACATTCCATCTCGGGGGTATATAGGTATAGAATAATGATTCCTGAAACAGAAAATCTACAGGAGGTGAAAAGTCTCTGTCTGGGTTAGCCTGCGCGGCTTGCTTAGGCTGATCCGTGTCGATACTTTACGCAGAGTCCATAATATTGGTTTTCTTGTTGAACGGCTCATTTCTTTTGTTTTCTCCCTCAAAACTACACTTATCGGTAGCATTGGTAATCTGGTCCGAAAAAGACGTGTTGTGACTGAAAAAACTGTCGAAAAACGGCCAATAAAGGAATAATTAAATAACAAAACCATTTTCGATGCACTTCATTCATAGTTCCCAGGTACAACTATACAACTATCAAAAAAGGATTAAAACTTTAAATCCACGGTTTATCTCTAAATTGACAGTTTCGAATTTAATCTGAAGAGTACTTTCGATCTTTTTTTCTAACTCTCCCTTAACACTTTCCCACATTCAAACGTACTTAACCCTCCCCTCATTCAACAATTCTGCAGCAATAGATTTTGAACATATTTTGTCAATGAATAGAAAATCTCTATCATTGAATGGATAACCTATGACTAAAAGTGGAAAACATTGTGGCAAAAGGAGAAATTGCTCGTTTTGAGCAATTTCTTCTTTTGTCACTATGTTTTCAAAAAGCCGTCTGCCGCAGAGGCGTCAGAAAGCGTCTAAATGAGGAAAAGGGTTGACTTTTGAAATCACATCATGGTAAAAAGGGAGAAGTTATCAAATTCTGCTTCTGTTGAAAGCGACATGAAGCTCCATTTAATCCTTTCTCTCATATAGACGCTTTCTATAGGGGGGAGTGTGGAGAGGGGAGGGGGAGGGTGGAGGGGGAAAGGGGGGGGGGGCACTCACTAAGAACGGCAGCCAAAGTTTGAACATTGATTGAACTGTAAAAGCTAAAGCTAAATGGGTTTGAATTATTGAAGTCAATGCATCTCTTCAGCTCCAGTAGTTGGGGTGGTATTTTATTTCGATATAGATGTACGATGTTGAGAACATCAATGAATCGTTCATGACCTTAGCTGTTGTAAGCGGCGTAAACCCAAAACAAACAATTACATCTGACCCGTGTAACTTCCGGTTCTGACGCACGCAGATAATCGAAGTCACGTGGGGTGTAACTTTCTTATTAGCCGGTTTGTTTGTGTTATGGTGTATGCCGCTTTCAACAATGTCTCGGTCATATTGCGGTGTTTCCTGGGTAAGATACTATTGCTACTGGTCCATTTATCCCGACACCATCAAGTCATTTGTAATGCTAGCCCCGCATTCCTTAACGTCAACGAAGGGAAGCTATTATCACCATTATCATAGTCTTTAAATCGCAAGTAGCGGCTAATATAATAAACGTTTAAAAAATGACACTGGAATAGAAGATAATTTAAATAAAACTGAGATCATTGTTTTTAGAAATGGAGGTAATTTCAGGAACAACTATAAATACATGGGAGTTCACTTAACACCAAGCTCGCAAAGCTACTTTAACTATCAAACAGTATGAAAAATGGGTTTGATACTTTCTTTTTAATGATATCTTAAATTATTTGATTACAAAATAAAAAAAAATGCTATGTTATTCTTCCCAAATATGGGGCTATTGTAATGCTTGTACTATTGAATCTCCTGTGTAAATCGGGCCACCAATACTACTGCTGTGTCTTAGGCGAATGTGGTATGTTACCTATTTGTATTTCCTAGTGACTCACTGTATAACATATTAACTAATATCAATGCTATGAAATGTTGAAAAGTCATGATGACATAGGTAGACAGAATTGGGCGACAAAAAGTAAATGGATTACTTTTTTAATTACGGATCTGGATTTGCTTGGATATCACAAGATATTGGTAACGTTACACATTTTGTCAATTATTTAAGCAGAAATTTATGTATAATTTTTCACAGGATGAAAATGACTTTTATATAATTGAGAGATACTTAATATTATAGATATATAATATAACTTTAAGAGCTTTCTCGAAATTTAGGTGTTTTAACCATCGGTTGAGTATTGAAATTAGTTTACATACCAACATTCCCGTAGAAAGGAGAATATGCATGTATTGTCAGTCAATTACCAATTACAACTAAATGTTGTCTGTGAATATCATGCTTTAATCCATGTATTGTCCGTCAATTACCAATTACAATTAAATATTGACTGTGGATATCATGCTTTAATCCATGTATTGTCCGTCAATTACCAATTACAATTAAATGTTTACTGTGGATATCATGCTTTAATCCATGTATTGTCCGTCAATTACCAATTACTATGAGGTAAATTGACTGTGAATACTAGCATGCTTTATTCCTTGCCAAAAGTACCCTTTTCAGCGTGAGAAATTTCTATTCAGTTGGTATATAAATGGGACATTAGACGACTTTTATTCTTTCATTAGCTTTGATTCCAAGACGACAATAAAACATATCTACCAGTACGTCTTTGAATGTATCATGTCCTTTGTATAAATTCTGATACCAAAGACGAACAATAGGGGACACACAATGAATTGTTCATGTATAATAAACTATTTTGGAACGGAGGCCTATACATGTAGTATCAATACAGTAGTAGTAAGTAAGTAAGTAATACTCTTTATTTACATCTCATCATTGTACATACAATATAACATTTACAATATATAATATACAATACAACGTAACAGTACAATGCCATTCCGAAATGGAGTTATAAGAGATGAGGAATTAATAAAAAAAAAACACATAATTCCCTACACTGCATTAAAACGATGCATATAAATATATACATATGCATACACATGTGTTTACATATTATAGAACGAATAAAAAAAGTAAGTTCATTGCTAAAAAGTGTATATATACATGTATTGACTTGACTTGAAAATACAAGTGTCTATACATTACAAAATTTAAGTAACGATTCGTATGTTTCGATCTTTTGAATTGATATGTATTTACGTATAATACTTCGGTCAGGTGATTGACGTCTTTGTTTTGTTTTAAATCAATTAATCAGACAAACACGGTGAATCGAAACGAACTTACACCACAACCGACACATTCCCGAATATATACTGAACCCTTATCGTATCAAAGGTCCCTGGTTCGAGTCCCGTGATGAGCGGGTCCTGACTTTGGGATTTTTCCACACAAACGGCGCGAGTACTGGTTAAGTCTCCAGGAAGCAGACATCGAGAGTGATTAATCTAAGCCAAAGGCTTGTTTCGCAATCGATGTAAAATAAATAAGTTTAAACTAAACCCTTATCTCGCTGTGACATAGCCCGGTCCCACATACCAGAAGTAGACGTCACGACTTTGAAAACATATAGGCCAACTTATGGAAAATATCACTAATTGAAAGTATTATTATTAAATAGAGTTGGAAACATTGTGAAAAAAAGGAAGAAACTACTCCTTTTAAGAAATGTCTTCATTTGCCACAATGTTTTAAAAAGTCATATGCTGCAGAGGCATAGGAACGTCTGGATGTAGGAACAACATGTAGCACACACAACATTTGTTTATCACGATCTGCGAACAATCTAGCCCAACATCAGGCTGCACATGCAAATCTGGTCTTGGTCTATATTGGTCGCTTATCATTTTGAAGTAATATTCAGTAAATACAACTCCATAAATGTGTAAACACTTGTCAAAGAATGAAGACCAACATTTTGGACTATGCGTAAAGTGTCGATTCGGATCAGCCTAAGCAGGCCGCGCAGGCTTATCCGGATAGACACTTTTCTCCTCTTGTAGATTTTCTGTTTCAGGAATCATTACTCTATACCTCTTTCCATATGATACGGAATGTGTCGACCCGGATCAGTCTGCGCGGACAACGCAGGCTGATCTGGATTGATACATTACGCAGAGGCGATATTGTTGGTTTTCTCGTGGGACAGTTCATTCGTTAAAAGAATGAAGATAGGTGTTTTCTGTTTCAAAAAAAGAACAGGATAATTTTTAATGTTTCTTCATTACACCAGCATACACATAGAGCGACATGTGCAGTCTCAGATGAGTTACACTTTTTATTATTCGCCATATTTATGTCAAGAGAAATCATGTTAACCCTTTACCTCATATAGACGCTTTCTTAAGCATCTGCAGCAGACGGCTTTTTGAAAACATAGTGACAAAAGTAAAAAATGCTCAAAACGATCAATTTCTCCTTTTGCCACAATGTTTTCCACTTTTAGTCATAGGTTATCCATTCAATTATAGAGATTTTCTACTTGCTTTCTGACGCCACTGCAGCAGACGGCTTTTTGAAAACATAGTGACAAAAGTAAAAAATGCTCAAAACGAACAATTTCTCCTTTTGCCACAATGTTTTCCACTTTTAGTCATAGGTTATCCATTCAATTATACAGATTTTCTACCTTTTGATAACATTAGTTCAAAATCGTCTGCTGCAGAATTGTCGTATGAGGGAAAGAGTTAATATGGATACATCAGTCCACACAGACCACACGAGAATGTGTGAATAAATAGGTCTTTCTTTATCGATCGAATACTGTTCTGTTCTGTTCTGTATACTTTCCACCCTTTGGGTGTAACATTATAGAGTGTGATCTTATCGATTCATTCAATTTGTTCCACTTTTTGCAATTCATTTATTGTACGCACAATGGGTTTCGGGTTTGATCTTTTACCTTATCACTGAAGAATACATAAAGAACATAAACAGCTATAAAGATTACATTTCCACATTAAACAGAATAAATTCATGATCTTACAAATGTAATAAAACTTAAACGTAGATCTTATAAATTGAAGCGAAACAAGAGTCTGTGTACTTAATGCGTCATGAGAACTGGGGGGTCACATAAGTATCGGTTAAAGGTAAAGTTTGGTGTTTTAAGCCGCTTTCAACGATATTTCAGATATATCACTGCGTTTCCTGGGTAAGTTACCAGTACTACTGGTCCATTTATCCTGACAACAGCCAGTTATATCACTGCGTTTCCTGGGTAAGTTACCAATACTACTTGTCCATTTATCCTGACACCAGTCAGTCGTAATGCTAACGCCGCAACCCTGAGCGCAAAGGAGGTAGCAATTACTACCTTTTTAAAGCATTTGGTATGACCCAACCAGGGATCGAACCCGCGACATCCATTTCCGATGAGGACGCTATACCACTTCACCATTCAGGCGGTATAAAAGGAAAGTGCGTAGGGCAATATTTAATGCATATTTTTGTTATAAGATAGATAAAGGGCTTTATTGCATGTAGGAGTGAGTACACTAAGCGGATCTGGTGAGACTGTGTGGATGCACAGCCTTACATGCAACCTCGCTGTGCGCTGACGTAAAAGAAACGTAATCGCCGGGCAAAGCCCATATATTCATTTAATCGCAGCGTTTGCTTAACTCCTTATTTTGACATGTATTATCCGCACTTTCGAGAAAGAAACCCACTTTACTTGACATGTAATCCGACCTTTTAACATGTACGAGATCTCAAACCCCGGCTTGGACAACTTATTATCGATGTCATCAAAGCAGATGCCTGTAAAAACTGTCAAATAAGAAAATGGTTAAACATACACCATACTCACATATCACACACATGGTGTTCAAAGAGATTTCTGGACAGGGAAACATTAAGAAGAAAGAGTAGCGATATAGATCTATAAGCAAATGGATTATGTCTACTACTTGAACTTGTTTGAAAATGATCCTAATGAAAATTAACAACGAACAGTCTTTGCCCTGTCCAGTCCATATTCAGCTTGTGTAAACTAAATAAAAACACATTGCTTTTAAAATATTTTTACGTATATAAGTATTCTATGGAAAATTTACAAGGTTTTGGTTTAAACAAAATCTTATGAGCTCAGGAAAGTAATGCTTCATTTACTGATAGTTAATCTAAGGACACTCCAAAACATATATCACACTATAGCCTGTAATAAGAAAAGGGACGCTCAGCCAGCTGGTTCAGTAAACTTGTATACACTCCGATATTTAATAATGTTAAGACAATTCCTTTTCTTTGACGCGTTCTTTTGTTTTCTGTTGATAGTTACCGATTTATTTTTGATTAGTACGCGTGTTACTCATACAGTCCTCGTAAAGAAAGTAACTAACACAATCGAAATAACTAGAATAACATATCAATTATATTTCAGACACGATGATCAAACTGTGACAGTCCACGAAGAGGAAGCCCGAGGGGTGGTCGGAATTAAATAAAACATATTGACGAACGACCAACACATTGGATATTTGTGTCTCGGATCAACCTGAATGCGACATGACGTAAACGATTGAATTGACCATGAACGGTTGAAGTGGATTCGTTGTTATTTAATTCAGTGTTAGAAAGGTCGTCTTTCTGGTAATGAACGGTTGCAGTGGATTATTCAAGTTATTTAATGCAGTGTCAGGAAGGTCGTCTTTCTGGTAATGAACGGTTGAAGTAGATTCGTTGTTATTTAATTCAGTGTCAGAAACGTCGTCTTTCTGGTAATAAACGTTTGAAGTGGATTCGTTGTTATTTAATTCAGTGTCAGGAAGGTCGTCTTTCTGGTAATAAGCGTTTGAAGTGGATTCGTTGTTATTTAATTCAGTGTCAGGAAGGTCGTTATTCTGGTAATGAACGGTTGAAGTAGATTCGTTGTTATTTAATTCAGTGTCAGGAAGGTCGTCTTTCTGGTAATCCATCCATTCGAATCCTCAACACGTGACCTATGCCAGAAGTTGTGATGCCGCACGCAACAGGTTCCACCTCTATGGTGGAAACAACCAATATGATTCAAGAACTTCGCTGGTACATGGATAAGGCGGGTGGTTTAGCCTCGGACAGTGAGGCCAGTTCAGGCGACAGTGACGGACAACAGTCAAGTTTCACAACACATAAAAGCTTGCCAACGAAACCTCGCACAACTAGTTCTAAGACCACTACAAGTGCGTTGAACGAAAAACGTGGTGCTCAACGCTTTATAAAACATCGAACTATATCCATCGAAGAGACAACGAGAGTAACAGAAAGGGACCAGCCTAGAACTATATTCATCGGAGAGAAAACGAAAGTAACAGACAGGGACCAGCCTAGAACTATATCCATCGAAGAGAAAACGAAAGTAACAGAAAGGGACCAGCCAAAAGGTTCAAATAACGAGGACATTAACGGTTTTCCTGAACGTTCTGAAGAAATCAAATTTACCTTCAAAGACTTACAACCATTTTTCGCTGGTCAGTCAATAGATGAACTAGAAGTACCTATAATGACCCCACCCCCTGTGCTCGTACCCCCACCCAATTTATCATTTCAAATACCATCCTATGGAACTTACTCAAGGCCAGTTTCTTTTAGTTTTCTTAATGCTGGAGAAAAGTTGATATGTGGTTATACCAGTGAACTTAATTTCATCGCAACTGAAAATCTTACAACGATCTCTGATAGCAGAAAGAACAAGGAGTGCAATTGTTCCGGTGCATGCGCACTGGATGACTCCCTTGCAGGCTGGGAACGCTCTGAAAAGAGCGGGAAAACGAAAACCGGGAGAAAACGGAAAGTTAAAACTACTTCAACTGACCCGACGACGTTTCTACGGTTAACTGGTGCGCTGAATAGCGATAAGGACGACCCTGTGGCGTTTCAGTATTACGAAGACTCGAAAAAATACATAGACAGGTACCGGTTTTTCCATTCAGTTGGAAATATTTGTCGACCTCGCAGTGTAGGCGTGAAGGAAGTGGTGCCAGTGAAAAAAAAAGACATCGAAAATGAACCATACTTCAAAAATCTTAAAATCTCATGGTAAGCTTTCCGCTCATTACTAGAGAACACCGTTTTAAAGTAATTTGGTTTTATTTTTGATAATACCCGGTTTTGTCTGATGGCAAAACTGTTTATAGATTTTGAAATCAGGGCCTCTGTTCTGCTGTGTGTTAAAATGGCTAATGACGCAGATTTGTATACGTTGGCGCATCCAACTGGCGCATTATATAGTTTGCTTAAGAGAGATCACCGAAAAATATATTTTAAGATAAGTAGTCTAAAAGCTGCTTAATGATAGAATAAACAACGAACTTATCATTTGAAAAAAGTTTTTTAACCCTTCACTACATACAACACATCCACAGCAGACGACGTCTAAAGCATATAAGCATAAACAATGGAAGCTCTTTAAATTAAAGAAATATTATTGAATAAAGTAAAAACATTGTCGCAAATGGGAAGTGGCTCATTATGAGCAGTTTCTTCTTTTGTCACAATGTTTTTGAAAAAGTGAGTTGCTTCAAATGCGTCAAAACGAAGGGGGAAAGGGTAAAACAGTTAAATTAAATTTATATAATCCAATTAATTCCCAATAATGCTGTTAAACGCGTGTGGTGAATATATAACGCATCTGAAAAATATTGGAAATATATTTATTCTACAGAGTTAAAGACATTTGGTAAAAGACATCTCTCAAAAGTCATCTGCTTTAACCCTTTCCCACATATAGACGCTTTCTGACACCTCTGCAGCAGAAGACTATTGAAAACATTGTGACAAAAGTAGACATTGCTCAAAACGAGAAATTCCCGTTTTGCCACAATGTTTTCAACTTTTTTCAATAATTATACTTTTATTTATAGAACTTTTTCATATCTTTGACGTCGTCTACTGTACACTTGTTGTATATGGAAAGGGATTAAATGCATTATAATATTTAAAATAGATTAGAGGTAGGGTAATTGTTACAAACACATAACAAACACTCCATTGCTTTGGTCACTGATCCTGCACTAGCTTAACCATTTCCCACATACAACAAATCTACAGGAGATGACTTTTGAAACATCTTGAAATATATAAATGAAAATCCAAATGAATTATAGTATAATTATTGAATAGAGATGAAAACATTGTGACAAAAGGAGATGTTTTCAAAAATAGTCTTCTGTGCAGAAGTGTCAAATTTCCTAAGTGTGTGAAGTTGGCAGAGCATTAGACGTTAGACATTAGACATTCAAAAAAAATATTCGAATGTCTAATTAGACGTTAGACATTCGATTTGACATTCGCTAATTTTGATTATCGAATGTCTAATTAGACATTAGACATTCAATTAGACATTCAGAAAAATCGCAAATGTTAAATATCGAATGTCTAATTCGACATTAGACATTCGATTATACATTCGCAAATTACAAGATCTATAACCCAAATTCGTCGAAGGTCATTGTACATTCAAAAAACGAATGTCTAATTGGTCAGTTAGCCATTAGACATTCGATTAGACATTCGCAAATTAAGGGATTTAAGTACCAAATTCGTCGGAGGTCATTGTACATGCAAAAAACGAATGTCTAATTGGTCAGTTAGACATTAGACATTCGATTAGACATTCGCAAATTAAGGGATTTAGGTACCAAATTCGTCGGAGGTCATTGTACATGCAAAAAACGAATGTCTAATTGGTCAGTTAGACATTAGACATTCGATTAGACATTCGCGAATTACGATATTTAGGTTCCAAATTCGTCGTAGGTCAACGTACAATCAGAAAACGAATGTCTAATTGGTCAGTTAGACATTAGACATTCGATTAGACATTCGCAAATTAAGAGATTTAGGTACCAAATTCGTCGGAGGTCATTGTACGTGTAAAAAACGAATGTCTAATTGGTCAGTTAGACATTAGACATTCGATTAGACATTCGCAACTTACTATACTTAGGTTCCAAATTCGTCAGAGATCATTGTACATTCAAAAAACGAATGTCTAATTGGTCAGTTAGACATTAGACATTCGATTAGACATTCGCGAATTACCAAACTTAGTTTTCAAATTACTCGGAGGTCCTTGTACATTCAAAAAACGAATGTCTAATTGGTCAGTTAGACATTAGACATTCGATTAGACATTCGCAAATTACTATACTTAGGTTCCAAATTCGTCAGAGATCATTGTACATTCAAAAAACGAATGTCTAGTTGGTCAGTTAGACATTAGACATTCGATTAGACATTCGCAAATTACCAAACTTAGTTTTCAAATTACTCGGAGGACATTGTACATTCAAAAAACGAATGTCTAATTGGTCAGTTAGACATTAGACATTCGATTAGACATTCGCAAATTAAGAGATTTAGGTACCAAATTCGTCGGAGGTCATTGTACGTGCAAAAAACGAATGTCTAATTGGTCATTTAGACATTAGACATTCGATTAGACATTCGCAAATTAAGGGATTTAGGTACCAAATTCGTCGGAGGTCATTGTACATGCGAAAAACGAATGTCTAATTGGTCAGTTAGACATTAGACATTCGATTAGACATTCGCGAATTACGATATTTAGGTTCCAAATTCGTCGTAGGTCATTGTACATTCAAAAAACGAATGTCTAATTGGTCAGTTAGACATTAGACATTCGATTAGACATTCGCAAATTACAAGATCTATAGCTCAAATTCGTCGGAGGTCATTGTACATTCAAAAAACGAATGTCTAATTGGTCAGTTAGACATTAGACATTCGATTAGACATTCGCAAATTAAGAGATTTAGGTACCAAATTCCTCGGAGGTCATTTTACATTCAAAAAACGAATGTCTAATTGGTCAGTTAGACATTAGACATTCGATTAGACATTCGCAAATTAACAGATTTAAGTACGAAATTCGTCGTAGGTCATTGTACATCCAAAACACGAATGTCTAATTGGTCAGTTAGACATTAGACATTCGATTAGACATTCGCAAATTAAAAGATTTAGGTACCAAATTCGTCAGAGATCAATGTACATTAAAAAAAACGAATGTCTAATTGGTCAGTTAGACATTAGACATTCGATTAGACATTCGCAAATTACAAGATCTATAACCCAAATTCGTCGGAGGTCATTGCACATTAAAAAAACGAATGTCTAATTGGTCAGTTAGACATTAGACATTCGATTAGACATTCGCAAATTAAGGGATTTATGTACCAAATTCATCAGAGATCAATGTACATTAAAAAAACGAATGTCTAATTGGTCAGTTAGACATTAGACATTCGATAAGACATTCGCAAATTAAGAGGTTTAGGTACGAAATTTGTCTGAGGTCATTGTACACGCAAAAAAAAATCGAGATATCGAAATTTTCGAGATATCTCAAACTTTCCAATATCTCGAACTTTCGATAGTTCGATTTTTTTTTTCTCGATATCTCGAACTTTTCGAAATCTTGATTTTTTTTTTTCTCGATATCTCGAACTTTCCAATATCTCGAACTTTCCGATAAAAAAAAAAAGAATCGAGATATCGAAAAGTTCGAGATATCGAAAGTTCGAGATATCTCTTCTTTTTTTTTATCGGAAAGTTCGAGATATCGAAAAGTTCGAGATATCGAAAAGTTCGAGATACCGAAAAAAATCGAGATATCGAAAGTTCGAGATATCGATAAGAAAAAAAAAAAAATCAAGATATCGAAAAGTTCGAGATATCGAGAAAAAAAAATATCTCTTCTTTTTTTTTTATCGGAAAGTTCGAGATATCGAAAGTTCGAGATATTGGAAAGTACGAGATATCGAGGAAAACAAAATCAAGATAGCGAAAAGTTCGAGATACCGAAAAATTCGAGATATCGAAAGTTCGAGATATTGGAAAGTACGAGATATCGAGAAAAAAAATATCGAGATATCGAAAAGTTCGAGATACCGAAAAATTCGAGATATCGAAAGTTCGAGATATCGAGATTTTTTTTTCAAGATATCGAAAAGTTCGAGATATCGAGGGGAAAAAAAATCGAGATATCGAAAGTTCGAGATATTGGAAAGTTCGAGATATCTCGAACTTTTCGATATCTCGATTTTTTTTTTGCGTGTACAATGACCTCAGACAAATTTCGTACCTAAACCTCTTAATTTGCGAATGTCTAATCGAATGTCTAATGTCTAACTGACCAATTAGACATTCGTTTTTTTAATGTACATTGATCTCTGACGAATTTGGTACATAAATCTCTTAATTTGCGAATGTCTAATCGAATGTCTAATGTCTAACTGACCCAATTAGACATTCGTTTTTTTAATGTACATTGATCTCTGATGAATTTGGTATCTAAATCTCTTAATTTGCGAATGTCTAATCGAATGTCTAATGTCTAACTGACCAATTAGACATTCGTTTTTTGCATGTATAATGACCTCCGACGAATTTGGTACCTAAATCTCTTAATTTGTGAATGTCTAATCGAATGTCTAATGTCTAACTGACCAATTAGACATTCGTTTTTTGCATGTACAATGACCTGCGACGAATTTGGTACCTAAATCCCTTAATTTGCGAATGTCTAATCGAATGTCTAATGTCTAACTGACCAATTAGACATTCGTGTTTTGAATGTACAATGACCTCCGAGTAATTTGAAAACTAAGTTTGGTAATTTGCGAATGTCTAATCGAATGTCTAATGTCTAACTGACCAATTAGACATTCGTTTTTTTTTAATGTACATTGATCTCTGACGAATTTGGAACCTAAGTATAGTAAGTTGCGAATGTCTAATCGAATGTCTAATGTCTAACTGACCAATTAGACATTCGCTTTTTGCACGTACAATGACCTCCGACGAATTTGGTACCTAAATCTCTTAATTTGCGAATGTCTAATCGAATGTCTAATGTCTAACTGACCAATTAGACATTCGTTTTTTGATTGTACGTTGACCTACGACGAATTTGGAACTTAAATATCGTAATTCGCGAATGTCTAATCGAATGTCTAATGTCTAACTGACCAATTAGACATTCGTTTTTTGCATGTACAATGACCTCCGACGAATTTGGTACCTAAATCCCTTAATTTGCGAATGTCTAATCGATTCGTTTTTTGCATGTACAATGACCTCCGACGAATTTGGTACTTAAATCGCTTAATTTGCGAATGTCTAATCGAATGTCTAATGTCTAACTGACCAATTAGACATTCGTTTTTTGAATGTACAATGACCTTCGACGAATTTGGGTTATAGATCTTGTAATTTGCGAATGTCTAATCGAATGTCTAATGTCGAATTAGACATTCGATATTTAACATTTGCGATTTTTCTGAATGTCTAATCGAATGTCTAATGTCTAATTAGACATTCGATAATCAAAATTAGCGAATGTCTAATCGAATGTCTAACGTCTAATGCTCTGCCAACTTCACACACTTAAATTTCCTCTACAATTGGGAACATGTTGACCTTTCCCACATGCGGACATATTTTGACGGCTCTGCACCAGATGACTTATGAAGACTGTGGCAAAATGAGAAGTTGCTCAGAATAAATGTGGATTTTCTGTTTCAGGAATTATTACTCTATACCTCTATCCCCCTGAGACGGAATGTGTCGGCCCGAATCAGTCTACGCGGATTGCGAAGGCTGAACTGGGTCGTTACATTATGCAGAGGCCATAATGTTTGGTTTTCTCGCGAGACAGCTCATTTATTGACATTTTCTGACGAAATCTGCTGCAGATGCCTCAAAATTATTATTAGAAAGAAACACATTTAGATGTCTTGAACATATTACAATTGTGTTTGTTTAAAAACACTAAGTAATGACACATCTAAAATGAAATAAATATTCCGATGTTTTAGGTATTTTCAGTTTCTTTATTTTGACTCGCATTTATGTTTTTTTGTTTTATTTACGAAGACAAAACAGTCCCTATTAGCTAGACTGGTATACTTTATTTTACACTATATACTACATTTAATCAAAAGTCGATAACTACAAAATTAACGTCGCAGTCTAATTTGTTTACTTACGCGCACCTGCGTGACTCGCGAAAACCAACTGCGTAGATCAATCTCCTATGCAGAGAGCCGCTCTTTACACTCACTTACAA
This sequence comes from Serripes groenlandicus, assembly GCA_031761405.1. NCBI lineage: Eukaryota > Metazoa > Mollusca > Bivalvia > Cardiida > Cardiidae > Serripes > Serripes groenlandicus. The sequence continues at coordinate 70,302,591 of JASEVX010000003.1, forward strand.
ATAGTAAATTATAGGTGATTTAAAATGTTTATTTGGTTCGAAACAAATGAAGAAAAGAATAAACCGAGATAAAACTGGTTTTAATGGAAAAATGACTTTGAACGAACACTCTCTGCCTATAAAGAGAGTTTCAAGAACGACACCTCTGCGAATAAGAAAGAATCGGGTCTTTCGTACAAAATTATTTCGTCCTTGACTATTTTAAATGTGTCATTTAATTCCCTAAAGGCATATTGCTTCCGATCTGCATATTGTTATGCATCATTGACACAAGGGCGCTCATCATAATATAATTTTAAAACATGAGTAGTTTGTTGTTTTCATTATAAAAAAGGAAGGAAAGAATTAAAATAAATTAACATGTTGTAGGGCTAAGTTTATGTTCGAAACTAAGTTTAAATTATACAACAATTTCAATGATATTTAACTGTTTAGCTGATATTATATTTCGAAGGTGGTCTCATTTATAAATATTGGACTACATTTCAACATTTGTTAAAGTATGATATAATTAGGATGCTAAGCTAATATCATTTTGAGAAAAAAGAGAAAACTCATGTCTTTAGCGATTTAACCCTTATCTCATTGTTTTAAAAGTAGATTGTCCACTGTTGACTTTAAAAGAGGAAAGGTAAAATGACGTGCTATTGCATGCAAATCCTAAATTGTCTGTTTTGTGGTTTTATTGAAAATAATAAAATTCAAATATTCTGACAAACATTTTGAAAAGTGTATGTGGAATTCACAAATCTTATAATTATTCCTTAATGAAAGCACTGTATACATACTAACTAGTAAGACTAATGATTGGCAAAATTACTCATTTCCATTACTGTTTATGATCAATAATTAGTTGGTTGTGTGTATGGTCAACCTACTTTGGAATGGAGATTGATCATAAACAATGAAAGGCTTCAATTATCATTCACTTCGTTGACAAAACAATGCAAGTTATGATACATTTTCACTTGACCCCACCCCTGATGTTCCAATATGCCCCTCAGTTGATAACTGTTTATTCAACTACTATAATGTTAGTGTTATGCATAACTGCACTATGGATATCCGGCGACATTGATGCGTTGCATCAACTTTTTCTTGTATTATATATAAATGGAAATTCGGACGCCTGTGTATATACATATTAAATATATCCATATCGGGAACGGTTTAATCCCTAATCAGATTAGAATACAAAGTGTCAAGAAAGATCAATCTTAATGAGATTTAAAATACCAAATATAACAATACTGTATATTTATAATTTATAAAATAACAATCCGATTTTGATCGTTTTAATCTCCAGCTTTGCAAAAGACCGGTAATAGCGTTTTCGTCAAAGAACTATTACATAATTGTTTGCTTGTTCATTCATGTTTCAGTTGGAGTTAACACAATTTGGAACAACATTCTTATTTTAAATGTTTTATGTAAACCATTTTTATATTTAGTTGCATATTGATGCATCTGCAGCAGAAATTGTTTGAAAACATTGTGTAAAAAGGAGAAATGTATTGTTATAAGCAATTTCTCCATTTGCCACAATATTTCCCCCCACTATTAAAAACCTTCATTAACAGAAGTAGTTTTGCTTTGATGTTTTCTGTCCGTTGCTGCAGATTTGTTTTATGTGGAAAAGAGGTAACTTTATAGTCGTAGCACAACGCATTCACCTGTTGAAAGTCAAATAATACAAACAATTAAAAAGAGTAACACTTCACAGCATGTAGACATATTTGCAGTAGAAGACTTTTCAAAACATTGCTCATCATCAGCAATTTCTTCTTTTGTCATACTGTTTTCGAGTATTTGAATTGACCAGCGTGCTACGAGTATGTCTGGACAATTGCTGAGAACGGCGTTTAACCCAATCGATTAATTAATCAATCAAAACTCGTCTGCTGCACATCATCAACAAATTGCGTCTACAAGTGTATTTTACAGAAACAGGGTTTTCATAAGTAAACAGCTGGAGGGACATCTAGATTTCAGAATGAAACGACTGGCCATAAAACTTGAACTTACAACTGCATTTTAGTGAAAGGAAATCTATTCTTGTGAAATTCCATAAGTTTCCAATACAATTTCGTATATTGATAAACTATACAAATGACACTTAGGTTCTAGATCCTCTCGCTGAAGATCGGCTTACCATTTAGTCATCATTATTTATGCTCATTAACCCTTTCCCACATATAGACAGACACATTTAAACTCACCTACAGCACACGATTTGTGAAAACACTGTGACAAAAGAATAAAGTGGTCATAATCAGGATTTACTCCTTTTGTCAGAATGATTTCAACACTATCCAATTCAATTCAATATATTTTATTGCGTAAAACAACAAACAGTTTTGTTTATAACAAATAAAGAAATTATGAAAAGTACAAACGGAGAAATGGATTGCAATAATTTAACAATGTAAGTGTTCATGATAAAATTGATCTATTCTAGAAATATCATGTGTAAATTTCGATAAAACTTTGATAGTAGAACGGTTATCAAAGCTAGATAGGTGTACTAATATAGCATTGCTACCGTTCTCTATGTTTCATTGCAACGAATACGTATTTAGCAATTCATTTATAATTCGTAGATAATTAAAGTATCATTTATAGAGATGTTCCCTCTTTTTGCCTAGATGTTTTCAAAGTTCTCATTGACAACAAAGAACTCACAGTTAACGTTCAGTGGGTATATTGTGTGGAACCTGAATTCATACCAAACTAGTATGTGTGGGTGTTGTATTTAATTAATATTTGGACAGGTATTAATTAACCCTTTCCCTCATATAGACGCTTTCTGACGCCTCTGCAGCAGACGGAGTTTTGAAAAAATAGTGACAAAAGAAGAAATTGCAAAAAACGTGCAATTTCTTCTTTTGCCACATGTTTTCCACTTTTTGTCATAGGTTATCCATTTAAGTATAGAGATTTTCTATGTTTTGTCAAAATGCGTTCAAAGTCGTCTGCTGCAGAATTGTCGTATGAGGGAAAGGGTTAAAACTTCCTTTCTTAACTTAAACAGAGACATATAGATGTATTTATATGTCTCCGACTGAAATTATAGAGGGGAGAATACGGAACACATATATAAATGAAGGTAGAGTTACAAACATCGTGGCAAAAGTCGTCTGTGCAGATTGCAGATACGCAAACGTGTGTCTGCGTGTGAGAAAGCACAGTAACTTAAAATAAAATTATGAATTAAAAACATTTTGACAAAAGGTGCAATTATATATAAAAGTCGTCTGCTGCAGATTGAAATAGAAAATGGAAATAAGAACAAATATATCACAATGTTACTTATATGTTCTCTTTTTTTTCTAGTGCCATGGCAACTGAGTGTGACCTGTACACACTAATATCAAACGCGAAGTTAAAGAAAGAGAAACAGGAAGTCAAGAGGCCAGCTAGGTAAGCAACACTTTTCCCCTCATCATCCCCGACATTTTATTACTATGAATCAGATTACCAAAAGGAAATTTCGAAAACAAAAAAACATTGCACAATGTAAACCATGGTTTTCCACATTTTGAATTCTGCCATGTTTCTAAGATCTTTTTCACAATGCTTTTATTGTTCAAAAACATATTTTTTCTAGTTCAAGCATAAATGAGTCTACCTTGTGTGAGCGTTTAATTACTACAGCCCTACGCCTAACCATTCCATAATTCTATATTGACCCGTTTCTGCAAAAGGCAACTATTAATACACCTATTATTGAATAAGGAAAATCTCCATATATGAAAGTATAATTATTGAGTAAAGTTGAAAACATTCAAGCAAAAGGAGAAATTGCTCATGATGAGAAAATAAAATTCTCCTTTTCCCACAATACCGTGACATATGTCTGCTGCAGAGGTATCAGAAAGCGTTTGCATACGGCAAAGAGTTATATAGACGCTTTCTGACGCCTCTGCAGCAGACGGCTTTTTGAAAACATAGTGACAAAAGGAGAAATTGCACAAAACGTGCAATTTCTCCTTTTGCCACAATGTTTTCCACTTTTTGTCATCGGTTATCCATTCAATTATGGAGATTTTCTATTTTTTGACAAAATACGTTCAAAGTCGTCTGCTGCAGAACTGCCGTAAGAGGGAAAGGGTTAATCAATCTATACTGCTCATTAGTCTCAACGGAACCCGTGGCTGAGTGGTAAGTGTCGGGAATAATGAGCATTTCCCTTTTCTTTTGCCACAATGTTATCAACTTTATCTAATAATCAATCATCCATTTAAAGTTTTCATATTTTTCACTTATTTGACTAAAAGTCGTCTGCTGTAAATTGGTTGTGGGAAAGGGTTAAAAGTCTGCTTTGAAAACATGTGATAGATAAAATAAAACATATGATAGATAAAAAAAACATGTGATAATTAAAAAACATGTGATAGAAAAAAAACCATGTGATAGATAAAAACATGTGATAAATAAATAAACATGATCAAAACATGTGATAAATAAAAAACAAAACATGTGATAAATAAAAAACATGTGATAGATAAAAAACATGTGATAGATGAAAAAAACCAACATGTGATAAATAAATATACTGAAACTGGGGAGCATAAATCTAAATACAAAACTTAACCCTTTCCCTCATATAGACGCTTTATGACGCCTCTGCAGCAGACGCCTTTTTTAAAACATAGTAACAAAAGAAGAAATTGCTCAAAACGAAAAGTTTTTCTAATTTTTGACGAAATATGTTCGAAGTCGTCTGCTTCAGAATTGTCGTATGGGGGAAAGGGTTAAAGCGATGTTTTCACCTTTGCAAATGCCTATAGTCTCAGTATGACTTTCTGCTTCCCGAACGACATTTCATTGCAACTTGATTTTCAACATTGCATCAAAAGTGCATTTTCAGTTTTAAAGGTAGTACTTTTCCCCCAAACAATCCTTGAAATAACACATAAGATTAACAATTTACTATAAATATTACTGATTTCGTTGAATATTAAAAAACATCTAATAAGCATATTCAACTTTACAATGTACATTCTCTGTAGTGAACCAGCAAACACCAGTGTAAGGAAAAAAATAGAGGAGCACCAATTGAAGTTGCGAGTGTTAGCCTGGTATATGACCAAGAAGTGAGATTAATATACCTCTATATATATATGTAACTACCTGTTGCTTTGGCTAACTCTCCTCCATGACAACCTTGACATAGCTTTTGTCTAACTGAGCAACGTTCTCAAAACTCTCAACCTTAGGATATGCATCATAAACAAGTGTTATAAAACCCATTCCCGCAGACAGACTTTACTGAAGCATCTTCATCAGTCGCTTTTTCAGTCAAAAAGAGAAATTGCTCAAAACTTGTTTCAGTTGACTCAACCAAACCTTATGTTGTTTGTACTCAAAATAATAGTCTCACTGACACGATTCTTTTGATTGAAAAACACCAGACGGTTTGAGTGTTAAATAAGGGTTTTGGAAGTTGTATTACTCATCTTATCTAGAGCTTTGTCTGCATGCATTGAGCCGAAATTCCGCAATATTGTTTTTTCTTGGATCAGTGCTCAATTCCACTTGTGATAAATAATATCATGGCAAAATGATATGCTATGCAGAAAACCAACTGTAGCCTATTTGCCACCAGCATAGATTCACTCAAGCACCTTCATCCGAATCGGCATTATTCGCCAATTGAGCAGTGATATCTAAAAAGCAGAATCTCTATTGATCAAGAGCACGAATGCGCGTGCATTCTACATGTCGAGGGCTTGGCGTGAAACGGTTGTAACTAAAAACCTTTTCGAAAACCCTTGTTTAAGGGCAATTTTGACCCCTTTGTAAACAATGCAAATTTAGGTGCCATTGCTCAGAACGAGCACTGGCACCTAAATTTCCATTGTTTTCAAAGAAAAATGAGTTTACGCTTATAAAGACTTTATGGCGAGGTGATTAACCTTGGTAAAAAAATACAAATTTTAGTTACAACCGTTCACGCCAAGCCCTCGATGTATTCAAGTAACGTTAAGGTTGGTTTTCGCATATCACCTCTAAATAATTCACAGTCTCCAAGACCTTTCTTACAAACAGTATTATTATGTTTGGGATCAGATCGGGTTCCACATTTGAGCCGGTCCCGCGAGAGAAAACCAACAGTGTGGACTCAGCGTAAAGTATCGACCCGGATCAACCTAAGCATGCCGCACAGGCTTACCCGGATAGACACTTTTCGCCTCCTGTGGATTTTCTGTCTGAGGAATCATTACTCTATACCCCCCGAGACAGAATGTGTCGGCCCTGATCAGTCTGCGCGGACTGCACTGGCTGATCTGGAACGATACATTACGCAGAAGCCATACTGGTGGTTTTCTCGCGGGACGACTCATTTGTTACTCTATATGGATTATTTTACTAGGATATGAGTCAATAATGCATGAACCTTTGAAAACATTGTCACAAAACGATTAATTGCTCATTGTGAGCAAGTTACCCTTTTACCACAATGTTTTCAACTGGTTTCAATTATTATACCTCATTTACAGATTTTTGTTTTTATATTTTTACCCAGATATTTTCAAAGTCGTCTGCTGCAGAATTGTTTGCGGGAAAGAGTTAACCCTTTCCCTCATACAACATTTCTGCAGCAGACGACTTTGAACGTATTTTGTCAAAACATAGAAAATCTCCATAATTGAATGGATAACCTATGACCAAAAGTGGAAAACATTGTGGCAAAAGGAGAAATTGCACGTTTTGTGCAATTTCTTCTTTTGTCACTATGTTTTCAAAAAGCCGTCTGCTGCAGAGGCGTCAGAAAGCGTCTATATGAGGGAAAGAGTTAAGAAGCAAGCATGGTACATGCACCTTTGCATTAGCCAACTAAAACTAAAACTACACTATTACTTGTGTTCAGTTTTGACTCACTAAAATAAATGTTGATGCGTGAGACTGCTTTACACTTTTAGACTCCTATTTCTTCATCATAACTTACTGTTTAGATTTAATTTCCTGAATATAGTACATGTATATAGTCAGAACATTGAAAACTATTTAAGTGTTATTAAATCAGGTGAGCGATATAGGACCATCATGGTCTTCTTGTTTGCTGTTGTTAACTCCCTATACTTTGTTTTCATTTTTGCTTTTTCTTATCAACTTAGTTTTCCTAATTCAACAGAACCCACTTTCGAATTTAAATGATGGAAAAGGAAAATTACTCAAAATGAGTAATTTCTTCATTTCCAATATGTTTTCCAAGGTTTCCGTATTTAGTATAATAATATGGAGTTTTATCACATAACAATGCATGTATCCCATGTAATATACCCATTACGTATTTCTTTATATACAACGTGTGTAATATAACATGACCTAATACTAGGAAAAAATGACGTCACGTCAGCGTTTTGACGTCATACGTTAGTCACTTTGGCGCCTAAACCTGTAAATTTCATCTAGAAATATTGTAAACGTTAAGTACATTTTTATCAAAATACGCCTCATAAGTCACTTTATGTGATAGATATAATATCTCATTAGTGTTATTTATTATAATTTTTAATAAACTAAGCTGAATATGACATCGGAATAATTATTTGTGGCATTGTTATACGGTTTACTGACGAAATTAAAATAGCTTTGGAAAACCCGATTTTCTTTGTGTGTTTCGTCATGTGATAAAAAGAATCTGACATTCGTTGTCATTTCATAAACAGTCTTATTAAACTCGTCCAAGATATTTGTTATTAAGCTCGCCACAGGCCCGCTTAATAACAAAAAATCTTGAACTCGTTTAATACGAAAAAAAAAACCATGAATGGGTTTGTTCGCTTATAGTTAACAGGTGTGAGATTTTTTTTTTTTTTTTTTTTTTTTTCAATAACCCATGAATCTTTCTGAAATGAAACTGGAAAAATCCATGGGGGTATTTCGGGTATGTATAAAATGAGCAGAAAAACACGGATTGAAAATTATTGTCGTCTTTTTAATCAATTTTTTAAATCGGTATTTTGGGTATGTATAAATTGAGCAGAAAAACACGGATTGAAAATTATTGTCGTCTTTTTAATCATTTTTTTTAAAATCGGTATTTTGGGTATGTATAAAATGAGCGGAAAAACACGGATTGAAATTATTGTCGTCTTTTTAATCATTTTTTTAAATAGGTATTTTGGGGATGTATAAAATATGCAGAAAAACACGGATTGAAAATTATTGTCGTCTTTTTAATCATTTTTTTTAAAATCGGTATTTTGGGTATGTATAAAATGAAAAACACGGATTGAAAATTCTTGTCGTCTTTTTAATCTTGTTTTTTTTAAATAGATATTTAAGATCATTAAAATGCTGTGTTATGTAGGAATAAACATTTGTACGAAAAGTTAAAACATAATAACATAAATCTGTTTTCCCGTTCGTCAAAAAACCGACAGCATTAGCCTTCTACGCCCCAACCTAAATTTTGACTGTATCGTTGCCAAAGAAGGACGTGACGTCATTTCCGTTACACTTCATCTTGGCGTAACGTCAATGGAGCGACGTCGTTTCCCGCAAAAAAAGTGGTATCAACATGAAAGACCCCAAATTCCTATACATGAGCTATTGCCACACTCATTCAAAGTATAATTATTTATCAAACATTGTGGCAAAAGGATAACTTTCTCATAAGGAGCAATTGTTCTTTTGGTGACAATCTTTTCCTAAATCGTCTGTTGCATAGGCCTCAGAAACTGTCTCTAATAGGGAAAGGGTTTAGCAGAAATGTGACCCCTTACATAATTTGTTCCAGTCATATTGACTGGTTGAAAAAGGTAGTCGCCAGATGGCATTAGAAAAGGGCTGATCTATTTGCTTCTTTACCATAATGCAGGTGATCGATTAAGGATCATCTTGGCCCTCATGTTTTAACCTCGTTCATTATAAATGTATTCCTTGATTTTCTGAAAGTTTTTACTTTATTATTTTCTGTTCGTAATAATAGACGACAGCAATACGAATTCCAAATATGTTTTGATAATGCAAGAAACATGACATTAACATTATTATTGTCTAGTAAATTACTTATAAATCCTTTTTGTATGGCCAAAGTATGTTCTTTAATTTTTGTTTATAATTATCTTGCGTTTTTTCGTAAATAGGTAGCACCTATAGATATATTAAAACTTTATATGAAATGACAACTCATGTCAGATCCTATATGTATTCTACTGCAGGTATGCCATACACTGGTACAACTTCATTTACTTACCAGACATTAAGAATTAAACTTAAAACAAAATGTTTCAGACAAAACATGTTTAGGAGGTATTATTGTCAAGGTTCTAGATAATGGGCATATTTCACATTTCGAAATCCTTATTTTACCTTTAAACCCTATGTTGTGGGTACTCAAAATAATTGTTTCACTGACACCAATTCTTTTAAGTACGCACAACATAGGTTTTGGTTTGGTTATAAGCAAGATATTGTGGGAAAAGGACCAGTTAACTCCACCTTATCTAGTATCGTGTATTCTGATGAGACTAGAATAGATAAGCAGGCTGTATGGAACTTGATTTTTAAATTAACATTTCAAAACAATTAGCTAAATAGACTATACTCATCTGTAATATCTCCATTATGAGTATCTATCAATTAGTATGGAATAAATAACAGCAAAGTGTGACAAAACAAACGGACTACTTCATCCATATTTGTTTCAATGTGCATATTTCAACAATTTCCGAAAAAAAAAAACCTTATACCTGGAAGGTTTAGTAGAAATAACAATCTCCTAAGTTTCGAGTCACTCATGAATGAGAATGACGAAAATATCCTGTTTAAACTTAAATATAAATTTAAGATATTTTCAACAATCACCGGGCCAGTATACCCTACTCTCTCTCCCTATCTCATGTCTCTCTTAATTGTATTATTTAACTATTCTATAGTCTGGTTTTCTATTTGTTTATATGTTGTTATTCAATGTACCTCTTGTCACATTAGTATGTATGTGCTGAGTGAAAAATAAACTTGTAAAACATATAAACATACCCATAAACATTAGTTCAGCCCCTGACGAATATAAAAACATATTGGCGAAAAAATGGAAAATTACAATATATTAAAGTATAATTATTAACCCTTTCCCTCATACGACAATTCTGCAGCAGACGACTTTGAACATATTTTGTCAAAAAATAGAAAATCTCTATAATTAAATGGATAACCTATGACTAAAAGTGGAAAACATTGTGGCAAAAAAAGAAATTGCACGTTTTGTGCAATTTCTTCTTTTGTCACTATGTTTTCAAAACGCCGTCTGCTGCAGAGGCGTCAGAAAGCGTCTATATGAGGGAAAGGGTTAAATAGTGTTCAAAAGTCGACTGCTGCAAAAAAGTGCGAAGGTGGGAAAGGGTTAAAACAAAGTAAAAACGTAAAATTAAACACCCTATCAAGTTACAAATATTTGAATTGTTAGATCAGCCTTTTAGGCCAGTCAATCTAGCCCATTTTAGGGCTTGACCCACCACAAATTGCAAAAGAAACGATTCCACCTGTATTCATTTAGGAATGACCCCCTAAACACCATATTAAGAATCTCAAGGAATCTAAATAGGGGAAGGGGGTCAAATATGCTAATTTATGCTAATTTATGCTAATTATTAGCCAAATATAGGGAAACAATGACTTTTGTCAAAAATCATCCGAATAAGTCAATCAAGGTGTCTAATCATATGTTTTCAGTATCCAGGAAACCAATGAAACCATTCTTTACGAGAACAAATATGTTGCATCATGGATAATATGCAAATTAATCACCAATTTTTGCCGATTTTTGGGTCAATTTCGTTTTCCTTCTTCATACAGAGGATTGTTTGTCCGGTGAAGATGACAGTTGTCCCCGCACAACCTCTTGTACGTCGTATGTGCGTCGCATCCTTTATTGAGGGCCCATCCTCATATCCATCGAAAACGATTGTTGGCGTTCCTTATTTCCGAGAAACATAATCAACATACATTTTACAAAGGTCCTCAAAGCTTTTCCCACGTGGCCAAGGTAACCGCTGAAGTAACGCACCTCCATCCACGACAAAGTTACCACTAGATTTGGGAACGGATTCGGGCTGAGAATCTTTCACAATTTCCCATATTGCATCTGCAAGAGATGCTTTATTTGCTTGTCTTGGCAGAACTTTAGATTCAAAGAGTGCTGCTGGAAAACTACACAACTCGTACTCGAATGCGGTGGCCGGATTATCTTCACTGTTGGGAATCGACTTGTACTTTTTCATTCTTTATCGTAACTGCTGTTTTTTAACCTAACGTGACTGCTTGAGATTTCCTTTTAAACGAATTCTCCTGGATATTTTTACCGATCATGGATTCAAGAATGCTTTGCCCAACCTGATGTGCCTTGTCTGCATTCACGCTTTCGTTGGCTGTTATCCCATTTAGAAGGCCTAGAAGCGATGTGTCTGGTGCAAAGGGATCCCATTGCTTAAGTGCGTCCAGCAGTTTATATGTGTCTTTCATATCCCGCTTTTGCCGAGCCTTGTCCATCTCTTTGTGTTGTTCACTTGATTCATATCGCACACCAGTAAGAGTCTGCATGTCATTATTCACCTGAGCACATGCAGGCATTGAACGCAGCCAAACCAGTCTCTGAATCTCAGTCATGCCTCTACCATAGTCAGTCCTCCGCGACTCTTAACACTTCTCATTCGCACCTGCTCAATTATATGATCCGTTGAAAGTCCAGCCCAATATCTGTTACTTCTCCGAACCACGTGATGTCCTTCTAGAGAACTGTGGTATACATCTGGGTGGTCATCTTCAAGGCATGCCATAGTCTGAAGATACACATATGCCAATTTAGTGTACAGATTGTGGCCAGATGCTACGAAGTATGGGAGCATTTCTTGCACAGTACTCAAGTGGAGATTCCAGTTTCCTGTACGTTCCGCCTTGATGAATCTACATAAAATTTGCACCATGTCCATGTACTGGAACCAGAGTTGTGCTGTCCTATAGTTCGTCAATGTTTCTCTTTCATGTTTGATTTTTTCACTGATTCGACTTAGAATTTCGGAAAAGAGTGCATCATCAACACTCTCCACATCAAGTAATTTGTCTAGAAACTTTGCAGCACCTTCTAAATCATTCAGATTGGTGTCTCATGCGGTGGCTGTGATTCATCAGAATCTATATGAACTCCATTTGTCTGCTCTTCACGATCATCTGCATAAGTTGGCAAACCAGAGCCTGCCATCAGATAGGCGATACTGCCAAGGAAGCTCATTTGCAAATGAAACCCACCTAATCCCAGGACAAGAGATTTGACACAGCTTGCAACCGGTGCTGATGCTTTGATGATTGTAGCCTTCCAGAAGAGAGGCGGATCGAAAGTGCAGGCACAACTGTCATCTTCACCGGACAAACAATCCTCTGTATGAAGAAGGAAAACTTCTTAAAAAACAAGACGAACAAGCAGCAATTCCTCAAAATGCTCAGCAATATGTTAGAAATGGCTGGATGCACAACAATTCATGCGGAGGGTGATGCAGATGCAATGATAGTTGATGCAGCTATTGAATCTGCAAAATCAATCAATACTGTCCTCGTTGGTGACGACACCAATTTACTGGTACTGCTATGTCACCATGCGGATATCAGCTCAAATGACATCTTCTGAAGACCAGAGCCCAAGGCAAATTCCACCAAGCATAGAGTCTAGGACATAAAGAAGACGAAAGCCACACTTGGCGAGAATGTGTTCACACATCTTATTTAAGAGAACAAGGACTTGGCAAAGCCAGAGCACTAAAAATGATCATAAAGAATGAAAAGTTCCGTCAACTTGCACAGGTTTTCAGTGGCAATAAGAATAATTCCAAGGAGGATATCATTAAGGCGGGAGAGGAAGCGTTAGTATGCCTCTTTACCGGAGCAGAAAAAGATGATCTGAACAGTTTGCGTTACAAACGATATTGTGATAAGGTGAAAACGGGTTCGAAAGCAGTAGAGGCAAATAATTTACCCCCTACATCAGCTGCTGCTAGATATCATAGCTTGAGAGTATTCTTCCAAATTCAGGAGTGGAAAGGAGATGTGTCAGGCCTTGAGCCATCCGAGTGGGGCTGGGAAGAAGTTGGAGGACAGTTGTTGCCAAACACAATAGACCTGCCGGCGGCACAAAGCAAATGCTTGAGATGTTCAGATGCGAGTATAAAACAGGGTGAGGCATGGCCTTCTCTGTTCTTCTGCCTGTTACTAAGCAACTGGGAGGGTCTTAGTTGCACAAACATTGAAATACTTGTAATGAGTGATATCGACATTGACATTGACAATGAAGATGAAGATGAATAGATGACAAGAAAAGCGTCCAGTTAAAAGCCGTCAGTAATTGTGAAAATGTGAACATTCCAATGATAACATTACAATTTGTAAAATAAATAGCTAATTAAGCTAGCTTTACCATGAAAACAATGACTGGATTACTATTTACCAGGTTGTGAGTGACTAAGACATTTAAATGCTGTATAATATATTTATACGCATTTATATGCTGTGTCTGAAACGTTCTATTGCTATACGTTCTCATTTCAATCGGCAATTGCTGTGGGTAATTTGCATATTTCCCATGCTGCAATGCCTTTTTTGTCTTAAAACCATATTCGTTGGTTTCCTTGACCCTAAGAACATAGGGTTAGACTCATAAATGGTCACAACAGGAGAAACTTTCACGAAAATTACAATTATCCGAAATTGACCCAAAAATCGGCAAAAATTGGTGATTAATTTGCATATTATCCATGATGCAACATATTTGTTCTCATTTGAATGGTTTCATTGGTTTCCTGGATACTGAAAACCTATGATTAGACACCTTGATTGACTTATTCGGATGATTTTTGACAAAAGTCATTGTTTCCCTATATTTGGCTAATAATTAGCATAAATTAGCATAAATTAGCATATTTAACCCCCTTCCCCTATTTAGATTCCTTGAGATTCTTAATATGGTGTTTAGGGGGTCATTCCTGAATGAATGCAGGTGGAATCGTTTCTTTTGCAATTTGTGGTGGGTCAAGTTGTTAATTGACTGGCCTAGGCCAGTCAATCTAGCCCATTTTAGGGCTTGACCCACCACAAATTGCAAAAGAAACGATTCCACCTGTATTCATTTAGGAATGACCCCCTAAACACCATATTAAGAATCTCAAGGAATCTAAATAGGGGAAGGGGGTCAAATATGCTAATTTATGCTAATTTATGCTAATTATTAGCCAAATATAGGGAAACAATGACTTTTGTCAAAAATCATCCGAATAAGTCAATCAAGGTGTCTAATCATATGTTTTCAGTATCCAGGAAACCAATGAAACCATTCTTTACGAGAACAAATATGTTGCATCATGGATAATATGCAAATTAATCACCAATTTTTGCCGATTTTTGGGTCAATTTCGTTTTCCTTCTTCATACAGAGGATTGTTTGTCCGGTGAAGATGACAGTTGTCCCCGCACAACCTCTTGTACGTCGTATGTGCGTCGCATCCTTTATTGAGGGCCCATCCTCATATCCATCGAAAACGATTGTTGGCGTTCCTTATTTCCGAGAAACATAATCAACATACATTTTACAAAGGTCCTCAAAGCTTTTCCCACGTGGCCAAGGTAACCGCTGAAGTAACGCACCTCCATCCACGACAAAGTTACCACTAGATTTGGGAACGGATTCGGGCTGAGAATCTTTCACAATTTCCCATATTGCATCTGCAAGAGATGCTTTATTTGCTTGTCTTGGCAGAACTTTAGATTCAAAGAGTGCTGCTGGAAAACTACACAACTCGTACTCGAATGCGGTGGCCGGATTATCTTCACTGTTGGGAATCGACTTGTACTTTTTCATTCTTTATCGTAACTGCTGTTTTTTAACCTAACGTGACTGCTTGAGATTTCCTTTTAAACGAATTCTCCTGGATATTTTTACCGATCATGGATTCAAGAATGCTTTGCCCAACCTGATGTGCCTTGTCTGCATTCACGCTTTCGTTGGCTGTTATCCCATTTAGAAGGCCTAGAAGCGATGTGTCTGGTGCAAAGGGATCCCATTGCTTAAGTGCGTCCAGCAGTTTATATGTGTCTTTCATATCCCGCTTTTGCCGAGCCTTGTCCATCTCTTTGTGTTGTTCACTTGATTCATATCGCACACCAGTAAGAGTCTGCATGTCATTATTCACCTGAGCACATGCAGGCATTGAACGCAGCCAAACCAGTCTCTGAATCTCAGTCATGCCTCTACCATAGTCAGTCCTCCGCGACTCTTAACACTTCTCATTCGCACCTGCTCAATTATATGATCCGTTGAAAGTCCAGCCCAATATCTGTTACTTCTCCGAACCACGTGATGTCCTTCTAGAGAACTGTGGTATACATCTGGGTGGTCATCTTCAAGGCATGCCATAGTCTGAAGATACACATATGCCAATTTAGTGTACAGATTGTGGCCAGATGCTACGAAGTATGGGAGCATTTCTTGCACAGTACTCAAGTGGAGATTCCAGTTTCCTGTACGTTCCGCCTTGATGAATCTACATAAAATTTGCACCATGTCCATGTACTGGAACCAGAGTTGTGCTGTCCTATAGTTCGTCAATGTTTCTCTTTCATGTTTGATTTTTTCACTGATTCGACTTAGAATTTCGGAAAAGAGTGCATCATCAACACTCTCCACATCAAGTAATTTGTCTAGAAACTTTGCAGCACCTTCTAAATCATTCAGATTGGTGTCTCATGCGGTGGCTGTGATTCATCAGAATCTATATGAACTCCATTTGTCTGCTCTTCACGATCATCTGCATAAGTTGGCAAACCAGAGCCTGCCATCAGATAGGCGATACTGCCAAGGAAGCTCATTTGCAAATGAAACCCACCTAATCCCAGGACAAGAGATTTGACACAGCTTGCAACCGGTGCTGATGCTTTGATGATTGTAGCCTTCCAGAAGAGAGGCGGATCGAAAGTGCAGGCACAACTGTCATCTTCACCGGACAAACAATCCTCTGTATGAAGAAGGAAAACTTCTTAAAAAACAAGACGAACAAGCAGCAATTCCTCAAAATGCTCAGCAATATGTTAGAAATGGCTGGATGCACAACAATTCATGCGGAGGGTGATGCAGATGCAATGATAGTTGATGCAGCTATTGAATCTGCAAAATCAATCAATACTGTCCTCGTTGGTGACGACACCAATTTACTGGTACTGCTATGTCACCATGCGGATATCAGCTCAAATGACATCTTCTGAAGACCAGAGCCCAAGGCAAATTCCACCAAGCATAGAGTCTAGGACATAAAGAAGACGAAAGCCACACTTGGCGAGAATGTGTTCACACATCTTATTTAAGAGAACAAGGACTTGGCAAAGCCAGAGCACTAAAAATGATCATAAAGAATGAAAAGTTCCGTCAACTTGCACAGGTTTTCAGTGGCAATAAGAATAATTCCAAGGAGGATATCATTAAGGCGGGAGAGGAAGCGTTAGTATGCCTCTTTACCGGAGCAGAAAAAGATGATCTGAACAGTTTGCGTTACAAACGATATTGTGATAAGGTGAAAACGGGTTCGAAAGCAGTAGAGGCAAATAATTTACCCCCTACATCAGCTGCTGCTAGATATCATAGCTTGAGAGTATTCTTCCAAATTCAGGAGTGGAAAGGAGATGTGTCAGGCCTTGAGCCATCCGAGTGGGGCTGGGAAGAAGTTGGAGGACAGTTGTTGCCAAACACAATAGACCTGCCGGCGGCACAAAGCAAATGCTTGAGATGTTCAGATGCGAGTATAAAACAGGGTGAGGCATGGCCTTCTCTGTTCTTCTGCCTGTTACTAAGCAACTGGGAGGGTCTTAGTTGCACAAACATTGAAATACTTGTAATGAGTGATATCGACATTGACATTGACAATGAAGATGAAGATGAATAGATGACAAGAAAAGCGTCCAGTTAAAAGCCGTCAGTAATTGTGAAAATGTGAACATTCCAATGATAACATTACAATTTGTAAAATAAATAGCTAATTAAGCTAGCTTTACCATGAAAACAATGACTGGATTACTATTTACCAGGTTGTGAGTGACTAAGACATTTAAATGCTGTATAATATATTTATACGCATTTATATGCTGTGTCTGAAACGTTCTATTGCTATACGTTCTCATTTCAATCGGCAATTGCTGTGGGTAATTTGCATATTTCCCATGCTGCAATGCCTTTTTTGTCTTAAAACCATATTCGTTGGTTTCCTTGACCCTAAGAACATAGGGTTAGACTCATAAATGGTCACAACAGGAGAAACTTTCACGAAAATTACAATTATCCGAAATTGACCCAAAAATCGGCAAAAATTGGTGATTAATTTGCATATTATCCATGATGCAACATATTTGTTCTCATTTGAATGGTTTCATTGGTTTCCTGGATACTGAAAACCTATGATTAGACACCTTGATTGACTTATTCGGATGATTTTTGACAAAAGTCATTGTTTCCCTATATTTGGCTAATAATTAGCATAAATTAGCATAAATTAGCATATTTAACCCCCTTCCCCTATTTAGATTCCTTGAGATTCTTAATATGGTGTTTAGGGGGTCATTCCTGAATGAATGCAGGTGGAATCGTTTCTTTTGCAATTTGTGGTGGGTCAAGTTGTTAATTGACTGGCCTATTTTGTTTAACCCTTCCCTGATAAAGACACATTTTGTCCCTTCTGCATTAGACAGCTTTTGAAAACGGTGTGGTTAAAAGGAGAAATTGCTCATAGTGAGCTATTTTATCTTTTGCTGCAATGTTTACAACCATATTCAATACTGGTCCCCTCATTTATAATATAGACTGTCCATGCTTTTATGACGTTGTTCCAGTCGTCTGCTGCCAAATTATTGTATGTGGGAAAGGGTTAACCTTTTCCCTGATACAGACAAAACATAATTGATCCGTCTCTCGAGAAAACCAAAATGTTGGACTCCTGCGTAAAGTGTCGACCCTGATCAGCCTAAGCAAGCCGCGCAGTCATACCCGGATAGACGTGTTTCGTCTCCCGTGGATTTTCTGTTTCAGGAATCATTACTCTATACCTATATCCCCCTGAGACGGAATGTGTCGGCCCGGATCAGTCTGCGCGGACTGCGCAGGCTGATCTGGTTCGATACATTACGCAGATGCCATAATGTTGGTTTAGTCGCGAGACGGCTCAATTATATTCTCTTTTTCACTGTAAGTCAACTTTTGGAAGCATTTGTAGTAATAGCTGGCATTGCTCTTAATAAGCATAGGCTTCTGTTTTAGCAATGGTTTTTTTGCTGTCATTGGTGCTTGCAGTGTTATAAATTCTTATAATGCAAAGATCATACTTATGACGATTTAAGAGACATTTATTTCAACGTATCCTGAATAAACAACAGGACTCTAGACAAATTGTATGCAATATTGAATACAAATATCCAGTCTGAAGTATACAATACTGCAAAATTCATCCAGAGCGCATTCAAACTATATATATACATTTATAAGAAGTGAGACTCTTTCGATTTCTGAATTCTTTCTCAGCTTCAAATATCAGTGTTATAATGTATTTCATCACTCTTTGTTGTATATACTTATCAATTATGTTGTATAATGGGCCGGTGGCCTAAATTGCGAAATAAATATCTTGTATCGTGTATCTTGATCAACAGTAAATATAGATACATGAGGAAAAGAAAAATAGAATTATTCTTAATCGATGTTCCATTTTTTAAAACCATTTAACTGACACAAGTTATTTAATATAAAAGTCATAGTTCTGTATAAGTTTGGCCTGTTTACTCTTTCTCACATACAACAAATCTTTAGCAGACGACTTAGAAAGCATCTGGGAAAAAAATGTTGAAAATCTCTTCAAATGTATCATTTTTGAATAAAGTTAAAAACATTGTGGCAAAATGAGAAATTGCTCAATATGAGCATTTTTTGCTTTTGCGACAATGTTTTCAATAGGTGTACGCTGAAGAGGCATCAGACAAATTATGTATGTTTAGGTCGAGTCATCGTGATTTATTAGAGAGAAATGGTTGCTAGACTCCTTTCTTTACATTGACCATCAATAACTCTTTCTATCATACACACAACTTTCGACTTAACAAACATTGTTTATAAAGGAGAATTTTTTCGAAAAAGGAGTGATCGAAAAAAAAAAAAAAAACACACAACACATCAATATGTTGGTAATTGACGTCACAGACAGACGTTACAGACAGACGACACATACCTGATACAGTATTGTCTCCCAGTCAAGGCATCATTGTTTTAACCCTTTCCATCATACGACAATTCTGCTGTAGACGACTTTGAACATATTTTGTGAAAAAATAGAAAATCTCTATAATTGAATGGACAACCTATGAATAAAAGTGGAAAACATTGTGGCAAAAGGAGAAATTGCTTGTTTTGAGCAATTACTTCTTTTGTCACTAAGTTTTCAAAAAGCCGTCTGCTGCAGAGGCGTCAAAAAGCGTCTATATGAGGGAAAGGGTTAAATCAAAATGATATAGCAGATTATCTAAATTTATTATTTTTATCCTCTGTCAACTACATGTATTTTCAAATCAGATTACATGTATTATTAAAATAAATAAAGTAACCTGTTAACTATTTTCCACGTGGAACAAATCTTTGAATACAGGAGGTAAACGTACGGAAAATCTATATGAATGAAAGTGTTATCATAAAATAAATCTAGAAATATTGCGGCAAAAGAAGAAGTTACTCATTATCAGCATACTCCTTTAAGTATGACCTTGACCTTCAACTGAGCTGGCAGACACAAGCGCTCTTCACCCCTCGTCTCAATGTGGTGAACAGTTGAAACAATCATAGCAGTGCTTTTAACGGTTCAAAAGTAATGTAGCGGACAACTTGAGATATACACATATATGACATCTTCGTGTGAACTTGACCTTCAACAAGAGCTTGCAGACACATGCGCTCTGCATCTCCTCATCTCAATATGGTGAACATTTGAAACAATCATAGCAGTGCTTTTAACGGTTCAAAAGTAATGTAGCGGACAAGATATACACATATATGACATCTACGTGTGAACTTGACCTTCAACTGAGCTTGCAGACACATGCGCTCTGCACCTCATCTCAATATGGTGAACATTTGTGACGATTATGTCAGTTCTTTTAGCGGATTAATAGTTAAGGAGCGTGCAAGAAATACGCACATATGACATCTAAGTATGACTTTGACCTTCTACCTTCGCAACACTTATACATATGTTTTCTTAAGTCGTCTTCTGCAGATTCGTCAAATTGTGTCTGTATGAGGGAATGGGTTAATCAAATATATTATTCATCTTTCCAGTTCGAAGTCCAGCGGAAGCGGTCACGAGAAGAGCAAGTCGGAAGATGACGACAGTTATGAGGAAGGTGGTGTTGAGGCTAAGCCGTTCTCAATGAGGGACAGGGGAAAGACACTCAATCTGGCGCCCGTCCGAGAATGCATGGTGCCTGATCTCATACCCACTGATAGATTTGATCAATACCAGCAGAATTACATCGAACTTAACCAATATCTAAACCTAATGACCCCACCATCTGCAGGCAAAAATTTACAATTTCAAATTGATGAATTGAACGAGAAACGTTTCGGGAATCGTTTACCTTTCAACAATATGGGTGATACTAACTTGTTCCCTGTCTTTTCTCCAAGACGGGGAGCCATGCCTCTACGACTAGGTAGTGCAGAATTTGTCAAACCAGGGAGTAGTGTCAATGAACCAAAGTGGGCCACAGAGGCCAAACAACAACAACAACTACAACAACAATCCTCCAATATTCAACGCGCACCAACATTCCATAGCAGTACCGTTCCAGGTAACCTGATCGTAGGTAGCACCATCACGCAATCACACCAACCTGCCAAGCCCCGTCCGAGACATGGCGGGAAATCCTCGCCCTTCATGGGCTATGCAAAAGAGCAGACGACAAATCTGCCAGGTCAGAATCCACAAACTCCGCCTCATCACATTTTTGGGAGAAAGTACAAACCTTGTGAACGTGTGAATGACCTTTCTGTATCTAAGGAACGCTTAGGGAGGTTTCCATACTCTCACAGTGCACCAACTAGTAACGTTAACAACAAAATCCCCACGCAATGTCGCACTGTAATGGCCGTTGATTTAAAAGATGCCTCTGCTTTCAAGCGGCAAAACATCAAACAGATCACTCTGGATATCAACCATCTTGGAATTCGAGGGAGAACATTCCAAAGTGGAGAATTAACTGTGTTATACAAAGATAGACGGACGACAACGGTGAAATCATAGCATATATATTTATGAGTAATTTAGAATCATAACACAAGCATCTATCAACTGTGCAATTCAATTGATAAACCCTTTTCAACAAATAACAAATCTCTAACAGATTGGCAAAAATATGGAAACTCTCTGCTGTAAACGAAAATATAACTAATGTAAAAAGTTGAAAATATGGTGGCAGAAGAAGGAATTGGATAATTTTCCCTTTCACATCAGTGTTTTCAAAAGTCGTCTGCTGGATTTGGGTTAACCCTTTCCTTTATACAGGCTCCTTCCTACGCCTCTGCAGCAGACGGCTTTTTGAAAACATAGTGACAAAAGAAGAAATTGCTCAAAACGAGCAATTTCTCCTTTTGTCACAATGTTTTTCACTTTTAGTCATAGGTTATCCGTTCAATTAAAGGGAATTTAAAAAAAAAATACAAAATATGCTCAAAGTCGTCTGCTGCAGAATTGTCGTATGAGGAGAAGGGTTCATCTGCATGTGAGTAAGTTTAAATTCTAAATCTATAAAAGAATATCTAAAAAAAGAGACTTATGTTGACTGATCTGGATTGTACACCAATTTCAGCACAAAATTGTTTAACTCTTCCATGTTCAAAATTGGACGAATCTATCTTCATATTTTAGGAGTTCTGGAATAATTTTGATAACTAAAAGCCAAACAATGCTTATTTCAGGTGAGACAGCTCGTTACGAGCTGACTCACCTGAACCTGTATTGTTTGCAAAAAACTCAATATTGCCATTGGCGCTGAAAGAGTTAAATCTGGGTAACAGTTTACATTTTCATGATCCTCAATGAGGATCCATAGCGAGGACATGTGTCTTGCATTCCACTTCACCAGCCGTGAGGAGGATCTAACATGGAATGCCCGATCTTAAATCCCACTCGCTAACGTTTCTACCACAGATAATTCCAACAACTTTGAAATTGATATGTGACATGAATATATCAAATTGTGCTTCTTCTGTATATCATCTGATCCCATTCTACATTATTGCTCAATACATGTCAAAAGCTTTGAGGAAACGGGGAGATATCTGATCAAATTTCAAAAGAAATATTAAATGTTTGCATGAAATAACAATTATTGCAATATTCTTCAGACAGCTTCACAGAAAGCATAATAACTCGACATGAATGTTAAATGGTGTAAAACATCGTAGGAAGAGAAGAAATTGCTTGATAGCCTTTTTTAGTGAATGAGAGCACATCTTCACCATTGTGGCTTAGAAAAGATAAAAATAAAGATTGAAAATAAACCTGAAATTTGTTGATACTTTATTAACTTAATTTCTATAAACATGTTTACACTAACATTGACCACGAGCACCAACGTTAGTTCACAACTGATGCTATTACCATAACAACCATCCTCGGTACCCAGGCTATTTATAAAATATATGATATATGTTGTGAATAGCCTGGGTACCGAGGATGCATAACAACCAGCTTACTTCAACTCTCCTTCTTACATGTACTGCGCTAGGCATATAACACGTACAGCATATCGATGTAATGATACACACCTGCAGTATAATACCTAAGCAAACATTGTGGCATTTTTTTCATGATTTGCATGCAATTTCTCATTTTGCTAAAATGTTTTCAAATGTAATAAGACTAAACATTAATTCATAATGTGTTTGATTATTTAGTCATCTGCTGCAGGTTTGTTGTATTGTGGAAATGGCTAATAGAGTGAATGTAGATCAACAACAACTATGCATGGTTGAACTGTTTTCTTGAAACAGACAATTACTGTATCAGAGGTGTAATGGTATGTAGATCAACAACAACTATGCATGGTTGGACGTTTTTCTAGAAACAGACAATTACTGTATCAGAGGTGTAATGGTATGTAGATCAACAACAACTAGGCATGGTTGGACGTTTTTCTAGAAACAGACAATTACTGTCTCAGAGGTGTAATGGTATGTAGATCAACAACAACTATGCATGGTTGGACGTTTTTCTAGAAACAGACAATTACTGTATCAGAGGTGTAATGGTATGTAGATCAACAACAACTATGCATGGTTGGACGTTTTTCTAGAAACAGACAATTACTGTCTCAGAGGTGTAGTGGTATGTAGCTCAACAACAACTAGGCATGGTTGAACTGTTTTCTTGAAACAGACAATTAGTCTCAGAGGTGTAGTGGTATGTAGCTCTACAACAATTAGGCATGGTTGAACTGTTTTCTTGAAACAGACAATTACTGTCTCAGAGGTGTAGTGGTATGTAGCTCAACAACAACTAAGCATGGTTGAACTGTTTTCTTGAAACAGACAATTACTGTCTCAGAGGTGTAGTGGTATGTAGCTCTACAACAATTAGGCCTGGTTGAACTGTTTTCTAGAAACAGACAATTACTGTCTCAGAGGTGTAGTGGTATGTAGCTCAACAACAACTAGGCATGGTTGAACTGTTTTCTTGAAACAGACAATTACTGTCTCAGAGGTGTAGTGGTATGTAGCTCTACAACAATTAGGCCTGGTTGAACTGTTTTCTTGAAACAGACTATTGCTGTCTCAGAGGTGTAGTGGTATGTAGCTCAACAACAACTAGGCATGGTTGGACGTTTTTCTAGAAACAGACAATTCCTGTCTCAGAGGTGTAGTGGTATGTAGCTCTACAACAACTAGGCATGGTTGGACGTTTTTCTAGAAACAGACAATTACTGTCTCAGAGGTGTAGTGGTAATTAAAGGTACTGAACTCCAGATGGACGATCACAATTTTGAAACGTTGGAAATTCAGCAACTTGCTTATAGTGACAACAAAGTATGAAATAAATAGTTAAAAACTATTTTGGCAGTAAATGTTGAACAAAAGTAAAATGCAAGTCATGAAAATTCACAAAACTTGGCTTACTGGGTTTGTCTATCCAGTAAATAATGAAGAATATACATTATCAATATTTAGATGTTTATTGTACTGAAACTTAAGTTTATCACTTTAATTTTATCCAAGAAGTATGATTCTAATATTTCAAGACACATTGTGAACAGTTTGGAAACTTTGACTATAGTCCAGGGATGTAAATGCGAGATATAAATAAGTAATTGCATACTAAATTATCAGCCCTCCCCAACATTTGTAGCAAGTAAAACTTAAAAATTATGAAAGATCTGAAAATAACAAAGATATTTTCTGGAAGTCTTTACATTCTTCTATTGCATTATAAAGATAAAGATATTTTGATATTCTACTTGTTTTGATAATATATAAAAAAAAAAAATAGAATTCGCCCTAAATGTTATTCTTTATGTTATCCAAGTAAAACCAGGGTAAGAAAATGTATCGTTTTTTATCAATAAAGTGAACTTGAGTCGTTTTCAATTGTCCCGATGAAGGGGTTTCCTATTTAAAAATACCACGGAATCCTTCAGACGGGCACATTGCAACGATCACGTGATATAACTATATAACGGTTCACTCTGACAGGCGTGTACAATTATACACAATTTACACGTTTGGCGGAGTCAAACGACAGTAATCATAGAGATTTGTTTGTGATTGCATGAGCTCCTCGTGATTTTGCATAAAACCTACATGGTATAAAAATGTTTCATTTAATGCGCATGCGTCCTATCGGTCATGTGACGACTCTTCAATTTACGTGACGACTTTTCAAGTCACGTGATGAATGAGATTAAAAGCATCGAAAGCTATTTATAAACTTACCCCGTTACTGACAGGGTAGAATTTGCAATGGAAAAAGTATCGAAAACAAGAAAATCTCACCGATTATAGGGGTATGTAATATGTCAGTTATCATATTTTAATGCCCCAAATACAAAAATAACACTTATTTTCTTAAATTTGGATTTTTTTTTTTTTTCGACAGTTGGGTATCTGGAGTTCAGTCGCTTTAAACCAGTCATTATTCAAAATACAAAGATGTTCTAGTTGTTCATTGTATCTCTAACGTTAGTTAAAATGTTAAGCTTTCAGAATATGTTTGTATGCACCAACACATCCTTAAATCTGTCACATGTGTACCAGAAAGTTATCTGTTTACATTATCTTAGGTAAGTGTAATACTGTAAAAGTCAATTCCGTGAACCTATAGAAATGAAACACTCAATATCACTAGATAGGTAGAGCTGAACTTCTTATGCAGGGGTCCAGGTGACATATTAAGATTGCCAAATGTCAACTATTAACCACAGTACCAACAAAAGAAATATTTTTTTATCAACGATTACCTTCATCTAGACCTGGTTCTTTAACCCTTTCCCTCATATAGACGCTTTCTGACGCCTCTGCAGCAGAAGGCTTTTTGAAAACATAGTGACAAAAGAAGAAATTGCTCAAAACAATCAATTTCTCCTTTTGCCACAATGTTTTCCACTTTTAGTCAAAGGTTATCCATAAAATTTAGGAGATTTTCTATTTTTTGACAAAATATGTTCAAAGTCGTCTGCTGCAGATTTGTTGTATGAGGGAAAAGGTTAACAGGACAGATGATAAGGTCATTGTGGACAAATCTGTCAAATCATTTGAAATTCCAAAACCACTAAACAGAAGGCCATGATGGGCCTATATCGCTCATCTGATTTAATAGAACTTTAATAGTTTTCAAAGTTTTTACTCTATATATATAAGGAAAATAAGTGAGCCCCCTGGTGACCATGTTTTTCAACGGATCAGAATAAATTAGACAAGCTTGGCAGAGGGTCACACAAGAAGGATAAGGAAAACAAGCCCTGCCCCCTGGTAACTGGCGGCCATGCTTTTCATCAGATCAAAATAATTTCAACAATCTTGGTAGAGGGCTGCCCAAGGAACGTTTGTGGCAAATTATTTTTAAATCAGGCAGGTACTTTTGGACAAGAAGATTTTGAAAGTTTTTATAATGCACATATGAGAAAAACATGCCCCGCCCCTGCCGGCCATGTTTTTCAAAGGATCGGATTAATTTTCAACCAACAACTTTCGTAGAAGGTCCCCCACGGAACATTTGTGACGCATAATTTTTAAATCGGGCCAGTACTTTTGGACAAAAAGTTTTTAAAGATTTTACAATGAACAAATAAGGAAAAAACAGCTCAGCCTCCTTGTGGAAATGTTTTTCAATGTATCAGAACAATTTGAACAATCTTGGTAGAAGGTGCCCCAAGAAATATTTGTGCAATATAATTTTCAAATCGGGCCAGTACTTTTGGACAAGAAGATTTTTAAAGTTTTGGCAAATTTTCCCATTTCTGAATCTGCAGCAACAAAAGTTCTACTTGGAATTAAATTCTTTGAACAACTTCAAAACACCTATGAAACATTCCTGTGAAGTTATATTGAAATCCGTCCATTGTTAACAGACGTATTTACAGATGAAGATGACGAAGCCCGACGGTGAGTGATCAGAAAAGCTCACCTTGCTTTATGTGCTTAGGCGAGCTAAAAATAGACCGTACACAAACTTGACATCTTGACACTTATGCCAAATTATTTGAAATTAAAACAATGCACACAGAAGTTGAAGACCGTAAACAAATTTGGAACAGTTACCGTGACCTTGATCTGATCAACCAGACTTTTGCATGTACACATCTTCAGGTTGACCCTTCTGCCAAATCATTCCAATGATGCAAAATGAAGTATATAGCCCTTACACAAATTAAACCTTAGTAGGATCTGGGACTACTAATACGGGGAAGTGAAACGAGTGCGATAAGCTATATAGCGCTATATAATATACTTGTCGTTCTTATCGATTGATATTCCGCATTACCTGTACAAGTTTTATCTACCCGCTTAGCGAGGTTTATGTACACAATCAGTATTGTAAAGACGACCAGCAATTGGCGCTTATCGCACTTGTTTCTCTTCTCCGTATTAGTAGTCCCAGGTAGGATCCACCCAGTGAAACTTGTTCACAACAATTCAAACAATGAACAAAGAAGTTATAGACTGGCAAATTGTGACAGATAGACAAACAACTCTGCCCCAAAACGAAATAAATAGCTCTCCAATTCATATGGGGGGGAGACAAAATGAATGTCTATACTAAAATGAAAGAATACTGCAAATACATGTATATTCAATTATGTGAATAACGACTTCGATGACTGTCTTTTGGCCTCCTTACTAAATCTGGATTAAACATATTATTATATCCCCTCTGCCTTTCATTAACTGGCTCTTCCAAATCTTTTGATCCGTGCCTTTTATTTTTATTGGCTAACAGTTCTTGTGTTCTCTTCCTCTCTTCTTGCTCTCTCCTTAGTCTTTCAGCTCGAAGCTGTTCGATAGTCTTTGAAGAACTTTTTTCTTTTTCCCTATTTTTGTCCTTCTTTTTCTTTTTGTGTCTGTGACTATTTTGTTGCTCCTGTTATAAAAGATCAACAAAATATAAGAACGTTTAGCCTTTTTCATCAAACAGATGAAGTTAGATACCTTTCCAGCAGACAAATTTTATAAGATTGTGCAAAAAATGATAAATAATCACAAACAACCAATTTCAGAGTACCGGTATTCTTTCATTTATGTTTACAAATTAATCTTTGAGATTGTAGACTGTAATTCCTATTTTTCATTAATTAACCCTTTCCCTCATGTAGACGCTTTCTGACGCCGCTGTAGCAGACAGCTTTTTGAGAACATGGTGACAATAGAAGAAATTGCTCAGAACCATGTTTTCAACTCTATTCAATTATTGTATTTTCATGTAAAGGGAGTTTCCATATTTTTTAGGGTATTTTATTCAAAGTCTTCTGCTGCAGAGTTGTTGCATGTGGAAAAAGGGTTAATTGCGAAGAGTCTAAAGCAGTTTTGATATCTTAAAGCAAAGATACCAACAGCAACAGGGTGTCCTTTCAAAAGTCATAACAGTTCTGTAGAGGCAAAATACAATTAAAAGTTATGTCCCTTGCTGTAAAAGGGTATCTGATCATCATGAAAATTAATGATACTCCTTACTTTCAGAGTCATAGCTGAAATTGTTGGGTCGAAAAAAGGTCTTCACGGTTTTAACCCTTTCCCTCATATCATAAGATGCTGTCTGACGCCTCTGCAGCAGACGGCTTTTTGAAAACATAGAGACAAAAGAAGAAATTACTCAAAACAAGCAATTTCTCCTTTTGCTACAATGTTTTCCACTTTTTGTCATAGGTTATCAATTCAATTATAGAGATTTTCTATTTTTTGACAGAGGCATCAGAAAGTGTTTATATCAGGCAAAGGGTTAAACAATTCCAAGCTTTCATTCTAATTTACCATTTACCACTTGTAAACGCATTTTAACACATCTGCAGCAGACGACTTTTGAAAACATTGTGACAAAAAGCAGAAATTGCTTATAATGAGCAGTTTCTTCGTTTGTCACAATTATTTCAACACCTCTCAATACATATACTTTTGTTTAACCCTTTCCCTCATATAGATGCTTCCTGACGCCTCTGCAGCAGACAGCTTTTTGAAAACATAGTGACAAAAGAAGAAATTGCTCAAAAAAATTCAATTTCTCCTTTTGCCACAATGTTTTCCTCTTTGAGTCATAGGTTATCCATTCAATTATAGAGATTTTCTATTTTTTGTCAAAGTATTTTCAGAGTCGTCTGCTGCAGAACTGTCGTATGAGGGAAAGGGTTAAGGAGGTTTACTTGCCTAGAAGTTTTCAAAGTCGTCTGTTCTATGTGGGAAAGGGTTTGGCCACCTTTTTATGAAACTTGGTAAGTATCAGTCAGGTGTAACGAAAGTTATTGAACAAAACAAGTTTAATCCCCCTTTCACTCATGTAGACGCTTTCTGACGCCTCTGCAACAGACGACTTATGAAATCTTTGTGACAAAAGAAGAAATTGCTCAAAACGAGCAATTTCTCCTTTTGACACAATGGTTTCAACTGTATTCAATAAGTATGTCTTCATTTAGGGAGATTTTTCCATATTATTGTTGAGATGTTTTCGAAGTCGTCTGCTATATATTTGTTGTATGTGGAAAAGGGTTAAACATCTTGGCTAAAACATGGAAAATCTCCATAAATAAAAGTGTATTTATTGAATAGAAATTGAAAGCATTGTGGCAAAAGAAGAAATTGCTGATAAAGAGGAATTTCTCCTTTTATAACAATTTTTTCAGATGTCATCTGCTGCAAAGGCCTCACAATGAGTCTGTATGTGGTAAGTAAAGTGTTAACATTAGCCCACACACACACCCTGTTGAACAACGACATCAACAATCTGATAAGCAGATATCTATTTGAAAACCTGGTAGAATATTGAGTGAGCGATTTTACAAAAACCAGTACCGTGTGACCGTCTCTGTGTTTTACTGTTTTATCTACATAGGCTTTCATCTGTTCTAGAGGGTCTAAGGCTTTCTTTATTAGTTTGTCATCTTTTACTTGACTGCAATGGAAATTGTGATGGATTTATAAAAACTATGATGCTATTCTTTTCTAGACATATACAAGCCTGTTTTATCCCTTTCCCACATTCAACAAATCTGCAGCAGACGACTTTGAAAACGTAGTGACAAAATCCTGAAAAATCTCCATAAAAGATAGTTTAATTGTTAAATAAAGTTGAAGACATTGTGGCCAATGGAGAAATTGCTCATCATGAGCAATTTCACCTTTGGCCACACTGTTTTCAAAAGTCGTCTGCTGCTATTGTGTTAAAATGCGTCTGTAAGTGGGAAAGGGTTATGGGAAAGGGTACGCATTGGCTTGTATGAACACAGTCTGATCAAGATCTACACTGTCCACATATTACTTACACAAGTATGTTAGAAGCTTCTGTCAAATTGTGAGATTCTGATAAGAACATAATTGTTATGTACATGCTGATCTGAACCTTCGCTGTTCAGAAATTCCAAGTTGTACATTTTGTGATGCCCAGGTTCAAATCAGTGGTTGAAATAAGCAAGGGTACGTCAGTCAATAACCATCAAATGCTTGACAGGTCCATTCAAATTCCAAGATGATGGGCCCAATTGGCCTGTTAAATTTTCGGTAAAATAAGATATCATTCTGCTTATTTTCTATTATTACAAGAAACCGCTGAAGACGGTAAGGCCCGATTGTCGGCAATTTGACCTTGAAAATCGACAAACCAAGGTCAAGGTCAAATTAACCATAGAAATCAATAGAACTTGTTACTGGTTACCTTCAGGCAAAGTTTCAAGTTTGTAACCCTTTCCAGTGCTGAGATTTTGCCTCAACCTGAAACTTTAACCAAAATGTTGACGGACAGACAGACGGACATACCCATATAGTGTATTTGTGGGGTTATTTCTTTTGTTTGAATCTTGTGGGTTGCACCCCACAAGTATGCTATTCTTTCCGTAATTATTCCCCTTTTACGGAATGAATAGCATTACTATGCAAATGAGATACCCGTTATAAAACAAAGAAAAAAAATATTTATCTAAGTGTCTTTATAAGGGTTGTCAGTGTCTTTATAAGGGTGGTCAGTGTCTTTATAAGGGTGGTCAGTGTCTTTATAAGGGTGGTGGGTGGGCTTTAGGAACACCACACAAGTACTCGGTCACCAGGAAGGACAGACGGACATTGCCAATCTATAGACCGGAATTGCTAGAGCAATCCGGCCAATAATTATTATTCATGCACAAATTGTAAATCAAAACATGGAAAAAGTTGTTTTTTGTTTCTGTTTAGGTGTTAGTAAGTTCCTTATTTTCCACTAATCCATACACAACAATTAGAAACATATATATCAATCCAATCAGGTATGTAGATAAATCTTCATCCGTCATCCAATCAAGAGGTTTAATGTAATTTCGTTTTTGGGCCCTTTCATTTCTGTCCTGTTCAGATTCAAGGAATACGGGCCCGAAGGGGACTTTGTCTCATATCTTAACCCTTTCCCTCATATGACAATTATGGAGCAGACGACTTAGAACATTTTTTGTCAAAAAATAGAAAATCTCTATAATTGAATGGATAACCTATGACTAAAAGTGGAAAACATTGTGGCAAAAGGAGAAATTGCTCATTTTGAGAAATTTCTACTTTTGTCACTATGTTTTCAAAAAGCTGTCTGCTGCAGAGGCGTCAGAAAGTGTCTGTATGGGGGAAAGGTTTAATTTCGAACATTGCTCAAATGATAACATTTATAAGAAGCCCAGGACACATTTGTGTTTAACCATGATGTGGATGCCAAAGTTATACATCAAGTGCACCAATACATGTATATAAACATTGGTGGAGGAAACCCAAACAAGATCAGCTTGGGCAGTCTAAACTGAACGTGCACTGCTTCCAAATTAATGATGAAGACTGTCAAGACACTAATGACAAACAGCTAGTATTTGTATTATGGATGTACAAGTAGTTATTTTCCTAAACTTGTTATGAATATCCTAAGATTGGTTTTCCTGGAGTCCTGCTCATATGGTAATAGACATTTTGATGCTAAATGATTGGGTTTAACACTGATTTCAACCATTTCTCAGTCATATCACAGTAGCCTGTTCACTTATTCACGTGTTTCCTGATTTTCTGACACCAGTACTTCACACAACAGTTGTTCCAAGCAACTGGCTACTTTTGTTCACATAGACTTAAACATTCTCCTGACATTGCATAAAATAAAATTGGAAAAAAAGGCAAAACAACCCTGGTGGTCATGTTTTTCGTCCATTAAACATGGCTTGAAAAAAAATCTGATAGAGGGTCACCCAAGGAGCATTTCTACAAGATAATCTGCAATTTGGCCAGATACTTTCGGAGAAGAAGATTTTTTAAGTTTTCATTATAGACATATAAGGCAAAAAAGCCCCGCCCGCTGGCAGCTATGTTTTTCGACCAATCAACATGGCTTGAAGGAATCTGATAGAGGGTCACACTAGGAACATTTCCCTCAAAATTATTTGAAAACCAGCCGGACGCCGGGCAAAAGGCGATCACAATGACTCACATTGAGCACTTCTTGCTCAGGTGAGCTAAAAATAAGACAATATGGCGTTCACTTTAGATTGTATGTTTATGTTTTGCGATGAAATAAAATCTATTTAACTAAACAAAATTAATCAATTTCAGCCAATCAAATTGTTGATTGATTGGCGTTTAACGCCGTTTTCAACAATTTCTCAGTTATATCACGGCGGCCAGTTCACCTACTCATGCATTTCCTGGTTTTCTCACACCAGTACTCCACACAACAATCTTCCCAAGCAACTGGCTGCTTTTCCACATAGACTTAGCCCATTGGTGGAAGAAGAATGACGCATGTCGCATTGACTTTTGTAAATCGTCGGAAAGAAAGTTGGCTGAGCCGGGATTCAAACTCACAACCCCTGGATCAAATTGTTAAATAAATCCTGATCGATAAAACAGTCCCGAGTTCGTATGCCGTAATGAGCGGGTTCAGTCTTTTGGATTTTTCCACACAAACGGCTGGTTCTGGTTATGTCACTAGGAAGCAGACATCGAACGCTTATTTTCGATCAAAATCCATTCAATGATTTGATTGGCTTAAATTAATTTCGTTTTGTTATTATTTTTGTTGACCTTAAATATCAACATACAATCTAGCGTGAACACCACATTGCTATTTTCTTGGAAAACTCATACCTTTTTATTATTTAATTCATAAGTAACTGAGAAAGTACATCTTGAAATAAAGCGTGATGGGATCGGTAAAAAGTGGTCAGCTAAGAAGGCTGCGAAGCAAATTGTTTTACAAAAATAATCATATATTAAAGGCTATTGATACAAATAGGCAACTTTATTACCTGGCTAAATTTGCGGCAGCTTGTTTACGAAAAGGTAATAATTACAGAGTGCAGAACGTACAGGACGCCGGGTTCCCGGTTGTCTGCTGAGCAAAAACGGTGACTTCCGGTTTCGACGACTTCCTGTTTTGTTAGCATTCAGTTCACCAATATCTGGTTTACGGAACGCAAGTGTTTTCTATCGAAAAAAAATCCAACATCATCATGCCGCGCGAACGTCTTAGAAGGCTGAGAAGGAATCCACACGGAACAGACATGCCAAGAGAAGGCCTTAGGAGGCAGAGAACGAATCCGAGAGAGCAGAGTGCAGCGACAAACGACACGGAGTTTGTGAGATTGGGTGGTATTGAGGATAACGAAACGGGTAACAATGTGCATAATGCTTTCGCGGCTCTGCTCCAAGCAGCGCCTACTTGCGTTGAGAGAGATTTCTCTATACCTTTTAATTTAAAATGCGCTGATGATCTGTTAACAATGCATGTTAGTAATGAGCTGGCGTCTAAAATTTTGTCTGGAGATTTTGTTAATTTGGCGTTGTTGTTGAATAAAACTGATTCGGCTACCAACACGACATTTTCCGTAAACGAGGGTGGTCAAATTGACGTGAAACCCAAAACAAGTAAGTCTGTCCAGTCAATACGTGAGTGGACAGATTCATTTTTGATTTTTTCATCTATCTTGATAAAGAAGTATCCAGGAAAAGCAGGCGAACTTCTGCAATACATGTCTTTAATAAGGGATGCGGAATCAAGATGTTTTGGCTCCTTTGCTTGGAGAGCATATGATGAAGGTTTTAGGTTGAGACAAGCTATAGAGCCCATGTCATGGTCTAAAATTCACCCTGATTTATGGTTGAGAACGATGACTTTGCTAGCTTCGACTCAACCAAGATCTTCCAGTACAACAAGTCAATCAGTCAATGGGAATCGAAGCCCTGTGGTCCGACCTTGCTTTGCTTTTAATTCTGTTCCTGGTTGTTCGTTTAAGAATTGTAAATACAGTCATGTTTGTCTAGCATGCAAGGGTTCACATGCACAACAGAACTGTAATCGACAAGTAGACAACACTTTTCAGGGCAATCAGCCATTTCTTGGATGACCTCAACATGTCTAGAGGAAATGATTTTCAGTTAGCACATACACCAGTAAAATTAGCCCACATGTTAAAATATTTGAGTATTTACCCAGATAAGCTTGCAGCGAACAGAATAAATAATACTTTTGCTTCGGGTTTCCCTTTGCATTATGAAGGTCCCATGGTTTCTTTTTACGCTGATAATTCGAAATCGGCAAGAGACAATCCAAGCATGGTGTCAGAAAAAAGCTGGACTGTCAATACACACTAAAACCGTATATAAGCAAGCAATGGATCTTTTTGACAATTTCCGGAAGTCCTATAATCTAAGCTGTAGGTTACCAGCCCCACTTTCCCAATGGGAAATGTTTATCTCCTTCCTTTTCCAGAAGGGCTATGCATATAATACAGCTTCTACATATATTTTGGCCATTAGGTTCCATCACAAAATTTTAGGCTTGCCAGATTGTTCGTCTGAAATTACCATCTCAAAGATTTTAGAAGGCTACAGACGGTCACGATCATCTGTTGACAGTAGGTTCCCTATCACATTGGACATATTGAGCATCATATGTGGACAACTTGAAATGATTTGTTACTCTGAACATGAAATTTTACTTTTTAGGGCTGCTTATACACTGGCATTTATTGGGCTTTTTAGGGTAAGTGAACTGGTTGGGTCATCTACCGATCATGTTCAATCTCTTGAGCTTAGATGACATTCAGATGAATAAGGATAAATTTATTGTGCGCTTATGTAAGTCCAAAACTAATCAGTGTGGGTCACCTCAGTTCGTGCACATAACCGCAACTGGAGGTATATCATGTCCTTTTTCTGCTATGAAATCATATCTTCAAAGCAGAACTAACAGTGCAACTTATCAGAGCCTTTTTTGTCATTCAAATTGTAAGCCATTAAATAGTTATCAGTTTGGTGCAGTACTGTCAAAAGTGCCGAGTTACATGACGGAAGGCAATATAAAACGCATTCCTGCCGTATTGGCGCTGCTACCTGGTTGCATCATAAAGGCGTATCTAATGATGTCATTAAAACAAGAGGGCCAAGATGGCCCTAAATCGATCACCTAATTGATAGTAAATTAGTAGCAAATATTTAACTGCAAATATCTTGGAAAATTTTATCAGGGAATGCAAATGAATCTGCAAAGGAGTGGACACTTCTCAAGAAACAGCTTATCAGTAAAGGCCATTTATATCTTGAAATCTAACAAGAACTTTAATAAGAATGGAATTATAAAGTTTTTGTCATTTTGCACCTTTCCTGATGCCGCCTTGCTGCCCTGTTTTTCAACGAAATCAATATGGCTTCAACAGTTTATTTAGAGGGTCACTTAAGGAACATTTCTACCAAATTATCTTGCAATCGCACAAGTAGATTATGGAGGAAAAGGATTTTAAAATTTGGGTATTTTTCTCACTTTCTGATGCCGCAGCAACCAAAGTTATCAATGGAATTTAAATCTTTGAACAATTTTGAAAGAGGACCACCAAAGGAACATTCTTGTGATGTTTTGTGGAAATTGGTCTATTGGAATGGTAGGAGTTGGTTGTCATTTGTAGCTAAAAGTTCAATTTACCCTTTTTGTGACGACGCCTGGTTGATATGATTGTGTAACCAATCAAAACGGCTTAAACAAATTAAATAGAGGATCATTACAGTAAGATTCGTATTATATTTTCTTAAAATCAGACAAACACTTTCATAAAAAATGGAATTTTCAAATTTTGTCATTTTGCCCCTTTTCTGATGCCGCCTGACTGCCATGTTTTTCGACCAATCAGTATGGCTTGAACACATTTTATAGAGGGTCACCCAAGGAACATTTCTACCAAATTATATTTGAATCTGACAGGCAGATTCGGAGGAGAAGATTTTTAAAGTTTGGACATTAAATCGATCACCTGATTGATAGTGTATGGTGAGTGTAAGGAATGACAACTCTGCGAAGGAGATTGCCCTTGCATAATACTCTGCCAAGTGTTACCTCCCTTAGACCATCAATCTAATAACCATATGTCATTTGAAGCAAAAAGTTAATTTTACTCCTTTTCTGATGCTGCTTGGTTGCTATGCCTTTCAACAAATCAATATGGCTTGACAAAGTATGTAGATGATCAATGAAAGAACATTTCTACAAAACTATCTTTAAATCAGACAAGCACTTTTATAAGGATACTTTATTAAAGTATTGTCATTTTGCCCCTTTTTTGATGCCGCCTGACTGCCATGTTTTTCGACCAATCAGTATGGCTTGAACAATTTTTATAGAGGGTCACCCAAGGAACATTTCTACCAAATTATATTTGAATCTGACAGGCAGATTCGGAGGAGAAGATTTTCAAAGTTTGGACATTTTGACCCCTTTCTGATGCCGCAGCAACCAAAGTTCTCAATGGAATTTAAATCTTTGAACAACTTTGAAAGAGGCCAACCAGAGGAACAGTCCTGTGATGTTTCACGAAAATTGTCCTTGGAGTTTGGGAGGAGTTGATGTTTAAAGCTAAAAGTTAACACCGGACGGACGACGGACGACGGACGACGGACAAAAAGTGATCAGAATAGCTCACCTTCAGCCTTCGGCTAAGGTGATCTAAAAATGGGTAAATGGACTTCTAATGCATTTCAGCGATACATTAGATAATGTGTAATTCTTGAGTAGGGCATGCTTGCTAACATCAAGCTAAGTATTTTGCAGACTTATGGATAGTCGGAGACTCCTATATACATTGGGCAGAAGAACGTGCTAAGTTCAGGATGACAAGCAAGGACTTGGACGTAAGAGGGGTGTCACAGATAAGATGGTCTGGCCATAGGGGGATGCATTGGGAGGAGCTTATGAACAGGATCCAATATCTTTCGTTATATAATGCTGCGCCTAAAGTTCTGGTCATTCACGTTGGGTCAAATGATATAGAATCAGTAGGATGTAAAAATTTAAGGAATGTTATAAAAAATGATATGTTGGATCTATCTAAACTAATGCCTTCAACTACTCTAGTTTTATCTGCCATGTTGCCTCGGCTTAATTGGTCAAGATCGGAGATGCCGATCGACAAAATTGAAAAGAAAAGGAAGTTGCTAAACAGATTTATGAGGAGACTGGCGTGTTATCTGGGGGGTGTTTTTCTAGCACACGAGGAAATTAAAAGCGACACTCCAGGTTTTTATTTTGCAGATGGTGTGCATCTCTCAGATGTTGGCAACGATATGTTTCTTCTGTCAATGTGTGAGGCTTTGGAAAAGCTATACTTGTGATCGGTATGCTCCGGAATTTGGGGCGAACTATGGTTCGTGTGGCGGGAAATTCCGGAGAGATATGTGGATATACTAATTATCATCAAGGGTTGCATTATAATTAAAGTTTGCACTGTCTAAAATCAGCTAGTGTTTTCCATAATTTTTGGATTATTGCCATTAGGGAGTAGGCTTGCGGCCGATCCAAACGGTGGTTTAGGTCTAGTGATTGAATGTCTAACGCTAGGCCGCCTTCACGTGAGGATAACATCCGGGGAGGCTGATTGGGATATATATGTCGTGGGGAGTGCCCCGACAGGTTGATTTATTGGTCCAGTGATTGAATCTTACGCTGGCCACTTTCATGAGAGGAGTCATCCATGGAGGTTTAGGAGGAGTACTTGGGGAGTCACGACCTACTCCCTCACTTCACATATCTCTCTGGGGTTGTCCGCTAGACATGGACCATAACTGCCACACTTTATAATATTAAGTTATGTTTACATTTATTCAAATTATTGCAAAGGTGTGCACCAAAGGATGTGGGTGTGCGGGGAATGAGACAAATAAATAATGTTAAGTCAGATTGTTGTTGTGTCCAAATTTAGCCCTAGTGTAATAAATAATATTATTACATTAAATTACAATCGAAAACTTAAGTGTCTTAAATAAAAAAGGTTTATTTTACAAATATGACTTTTAATAATGTAGGTTCGTAAAATAATTATAGAGTAAATTGTTGCAACCGCTCAATGAGCAAAGCATTCATGTGATTGGATTTTTTCATTCATTATGATTGTATCGTTCAGAACGCAAAATTCCGTTCCGCTCTAAAAGCATTCCAACCACCCTCACAATCAAATCATGTTCCGCTCAGATTGTCAGATTCATGATGTTCTTAACCCTTACCCTCATATAGACGCTTTCTGATGCCTCTGCAGCAGACGGCTTTTTGAAAACATAGTGACAAAACGTGCAATTTCTCCTTTTGCCACAATGTTTTCCACTTTTTTTCATAGGTTATCCATTCACTTATGGAGATTTTTTATGTTTTGACAAAATACGTTCAAAGTCGTCTGCTGCAGAATTGTCGTATGAGGGAAAGGGTTAACTGTATCTAGTTCTCTGTGCATACTTACGGATCAATAATAGGTTGTGCCTTTTCCCTCTTATTTAGGTACCATGCTGGCTTCTCTGTTAGAAATAAAGTTCTTCAGTGTCAGTGTTCTCTCCTTTATTAAGATTGATTGATTGATTGTTTGGTCTTTTAAGCAGCTTTCATAAATTATTCAGTTATATTATGGCGTTTCCTGGGTATGTTACCAGTACTTCTGGTCCGTTTATCCTAACACCAGCAAGTCAGTCTTAATGCTAACCCAGCAACCCTGAATGCCAAGGAGTGCAGCCATTAGTGATTACTACCATGTGGCAAAATGAGAAATGGCTAATTATGGGCAATTTCTTTAATGAAGGAAAAAACCCAGATGTACTTCACATTCAAGAGCGGTTATTAGTCATTTGCTCCATGTGTAGATTCTTAAAGAATTTTAAAGTTTATCTCTATATACATTTAAGGAAAACAAGCTTCGTCCCCTGGTGGCCATGTCTTTCAACGGTTTGGAACAAATTGAACAAACATGGTAGAGGATCACTCAAGTAACATTGATGCTAAATTATTTTCAATTGGGCCTGTACTTTTGGAAAACTATTTTTCAAAGATCTACAAATAAATTCTTTAAATACATTTGTAAGAAGACCGGCCAAGGAACATTCCTATTAAGTTTCATGAAAATCGGCTAAGTGGATTCAGAGTTGTTCAAAGAAATTGTGGACAGACAGATGGCAAGCTCTGGATGCTGAGTGATCACAATAGCTAACCATGAGAGTATGAATATAAATATGATTATAAGACAGAGTATTAAATGTAAGATGGAGGCATTTTCATTCATATCTCTATAATTGAATGGATAACCTATGACTAAAAGTGGAACATATTGTGGCAAAAGGAGAAATTGCTTGTTTTGAGCAATTTCTCTTTTTGTCACTATGTTTTCAAAAAGCCGTCTTTTGCAGAGGCGTCAGAAAGCGTCTATATGAGGGAAAGGGTTAACATGTATCTGTATATAGCTGATTTCTAGCATATATTATTTCTAATACTACACAGCGACTAATTCTCCTTATTAATCATTCATAAACTAATTTCTTGATTTTTTGAAGTATTGTGAAACAATTAGTTTACCCAACTCTGTAATGCACTGCAGTCTGACCCAGGTAAATGGTTGATTATTACCTTGTGTTTCTACTTCACTTTGACCCAGGTAAATGGTTGATTATTACCTTGTGTTTCTACTGCACTCTGACCCAGGTAAATGGTTGATTATTACCTTGTGTTTCTACTTCACTTTGACCCAGGTAAATGGTTGACTATTACCATGTGTTTCTACTGCACTCTGACCAAGGTAAATGGTTGACTATTACCTTGTGTTACTACTGCACTCTGACCCAGGTAAATAGTTGACTATTACCTTGTGTTACTACTGCACTCTGACCCAGGTAAATGGATGATTATTACCTTGTGTTACTACTTCACTCTGACCCAGGTAAATGGTTGACTATTACCTTGTGTTACTACTGCACTCTGACCCAGGTAAATAGTTGACTATTACCTTGTGTTACTTCTACACTCTGACTCAGGTAAATGGTTGACTATTACCTTGTGTTTCTACTACACTCTGACCCAGCTAAATGGTTGACCATTACCTTGAGTTACTACCGCACTCTGACCCAGGTAAATGGTTGACTATTACCTTGTGTTACTACTGCACTCTGACCCAGGTAAATGGTTGACTATTACCTTGTGTTTCTAACCACTCTGACCCAGGTAAATAGTTGACTATTACCTTGTGTTACTACTTCACTTTGACCCAGGTAAATGGTTGACTATTACCATGTGTTTCTACTGCACTCTGACCAAGGTAAATGGTTGATTATTACCTTGTGTTACTACTGCAATCTGACCCAGGTAAATAGTTGACTATTACCTTGTGTTACTACTGCACTCTGACCCAGGTAAATAGTTGACTATTACCTTGTGTTACTACTGCACTCTGACCCAGGTAAATAGTTGACTATTACTGTGTGTTACTACTACACTCTGACCCAGGTAAATGGTTGACTATTACCTTGTGTTTCTAACCACTCTGACCCAGGTAAATGGTTGACTATTACCTTGTGTTACTACTGCACTCTGACCCAGGTAAATGGTTGACTATTACCTTGTGTTTCTAACCACTCTGACCCAGGTAAATGGTTGACTATTACCTTGTGTTACTACTGCACTCTGACCCAGGTAAATGGTTGACTATTACCTTGTGTTACTACTGCACTCTGACCCAGGTAAATAGTTGACTATTACCTTGTGTTACTACTGCACTCTGACCAAGGTAAATAGTTGACTATTACCTTGTGTTTCTACTGCACTCTGACCCAGGTAAATAGTTGACTATTACCTTGTGTTACTACTGCACTCTGACCCAGGTAAATGGTTGACTATTACCTTGTGTTACTACTGCACTCTGACCCAGGTAAATGGTTGACTATTACCTTGTGTTTCTAACCACTCTGACCCAGGTAAATAGTTGACTATTACCTTGTGTTTCTAACCACTCTGACCCAGGTAAATGGTTGACTATTACCTTGTGTTACTACTTCACTTTGACCCAGGTAAATGGTTGACTATTACCATGTGTTTCTACTGCACTCTGACCAAGGTAAATGGTTGATTATTACCTTGTGTTACTACTGCAATCTGACCCAGGTAAATAGTTGACTATTACCTTGTGTTACTACTGCACTCTGACCCAGGTAAATGGATGATTATTACCTTGTGTTACTACTTCACTCTGACCAAGGTAAATGGTTGACTATTACCTTGTGTTACTACTGCACTCTGACCCAGGTAAATAGTTGACTATTACCTTGTGTTACTTCTACACTCTGACTCAGGTAAATGGTTGACTATTACCTTGTGTTTCTACTACACTCTGACCCAGCTAAATGGTTGACCATTACCTTGAGTTACTACCGCACTCTGACCCAGGTAAATGGTTGACTATTACCTTGTGTTACTACTGCACTCTGACCCAGGTAAATGGTTGACTATTACCTTGTGTTTCTAACCACTCTGACCCAGGTAAATAGTTGACTATTACCTTGTGTTACTACTTCACTTTGACCCAGGTAAATGGTTGACTATTACCATGTGTTTCTACTGCACTCTGACCAAGGTAAATGGTTGATTATTACCTTGTGTTACTACTGCAATCTGACCCAGGTAAATAGTTGACTATTACCTTGTGTTACTACTGCACTCTGACCCAGGTAAATAGTTGACTATTACCTTGTGTTACTACTGCACTCTGACCCAGGTAAATAGTTGACTATTACTGTGTGTTACTACTACACTCTGACCCAGGTAAATGGTTGACTATTACCTTGTGTTTCTAACCACTCTGACCCAGGTAAATGGTTGACTATTACCTTGTGTTACTACTGCACTCTGACCCAGGTAAATGGTTGACTATTACCTTGTGTTTCTAACCACTCTGACCCAGGTAAATGGTTGACTATTACCTTGTGTTACTACTGCACTCTGACCCAGGTAAATGGTTGACTATTACCTTGTGTTACTACTGCACTCTGACCCAGGTAAATAGTTGACTATTACCTTGTGTTACTACTGCACTCTGACCAAGGTAAATAGTTGACTATTACCTTGTGTTTCTACTGCACTCTGACCCAGGTAAATAGTTGACTATTACCTTGTGTTACTACTGCACTCTGACCCAGGTAAATGGTTGACTATTACCTTGTGTTACTACTGCACTCTGACCCAGGTAAATGGTTGACTATTACCTTGTGTTTCTAACCACTCTGACCCAGGTAAATAGTTGACTATTACCTTGTGTTTCTAACCACTCTGACCCAGGTAAATGGTTGACTATTACCTTGTGTTACTACTTCACTTTGACCCAGGTAAATGGTTGAC
Organism: Serripes groenlandicus; assembly: GCA_031761405.1. Lineage (NCBI taxonomy): Eukaryota > Metazoa > Mollusca > Bivalvia > Cardiida > Cardiidae > Serripes > Serripes groenlandicus. The sequence goes on from JASEVX010000003.1 coordinate 70,344,983, forward strand.
TATTACCATGTGTTTCTACTGCACTCTGACCAAGGTAAATGGTTGATTATTACCTTGTGTTACTACTGCAATCTGACCCAGGTAAATAGTTGACTATTACCTTGTGTTACTACTGCACTCTGACCCAGGTAAATGGATGATTATTACCTTGTGTTACTACTTCACTCTGACCAAGGTAAATGGTTGACTATTACCTTGTGTTACTACTGCACTCTGACCCAGGTAAATAGTTGACTATTACCTTGTGTTACTACTGCACTCTGACCCAGGTAAATGGATGATTATTACCTTGTGTTACTACTTCACTCTGACCCAGGTAAATGGTTGACTATTACCTTGTGTTACTACTGCACTCTGACCCAGGTAAATAGTTGACTATTACCTTGTGTTACTTCTACACTCTGACTCAGGTAAATGGTTGACTATTACCTTGTGTTTCTACTACACTCTGACCCAGCTAAATGGTTGACCATTACCTTGAGTTACTACCGCACTCTGACCCAGGTAAATGGTTGACTATTACCTTGTGTTACTACTGCACTCTGACCCAGGTAAATGGTTGACTATTACCTTGTGTTACTACTGCACTCTGACCCAGGTAAATGGTTGACTATTACCTTGTGTTTCTAACCACTCTGACCCAGGTAAATGGTTGACTATTACCTTGTGTTACTACTGCACTCTGACCAAGGTAAATGGTTGACTATTACCTTGTGTTAGTACTGCACTCTGACCCAGGTAAATAGTTGACTATTACCTTGTGTTACTACTGCACTCTGACCCAGGTAAATAGTTGACTATTACCTTGTGTTACTACTGCACTCTGACCCAGGTAAATAGTTGACTATTACTGTGTGTTACTACTACACTCTGACCCAGGTAAATGGTTGACTATTACCTTGTGTTTCTAACCACTCTGACCCAGGTAAATGGTTGACTATTACCTTGTGTTTCTAACCACTCTGACCCAGGTAAATGGTTGACTATTACCTTGTGTTACTACTGCACTCTGACCCAGGCAAATGGTTGACTATTACCTTGTGTTACTACTGCACTCTGACCCAGGTAAATGGTTGACTATTACCTTGTGTTACTACTGCACTCTGACCAAGGTAAATAGGTGACTATTACCTTGTGTTTCTACTGCACTCTGACCCAGGTAAATAGTTGACTATTACCTTGTGTTACTACTGCACTCTGACCCAGGTAAATGGTTGACTATTACCTTGTGTTACTACTGCACTCTGACCCAGGTAAATGGTTGACTATTACCTTGTGTTTCTAACCACTCTGACCCAGGTAAATAGTTGACTATTACCTTGTGTTTCTAACCACTCTGACCCAGGTAAATGGTTGACTATTACCTTGTGTTACTACTGCACTCTGACCCAGGTAAATGGTTGACTATTACCTTGTGTTTCTAACCACTCTGACCCAGGTAAATAGTTGACTATTACCTTGTGTTACTACTGCACTCTGACCCAGGTAAATAGTTGACTATTACCTTGTGTTTCTACTGCACTCTGACCCAGGTAAATAGTTGACTATTACCTTGTGTTACTACTGCACTCTGACCCAGGTAAATAGTTGACTATTACCTTGTGTTACTACTGCACTCTGACCCAGGTAAATAGTTGACTATTACTGTGTGTTTCTACTGCACTCTGACCCAGGTAAATAGTTGACTATTACCTTGTGTTACTACTGCACTCTGACCCAGGTAAATAGTTGACTATTACCTTGTGTTTCTACTGCACTCTGACCCAGGTAAATAGTTGACTATTACCTTGTGTTACTACTGCACTCTGACCCAGGTAAATGGTTGACTATTACCTTGTGTTACTACTGCACTCTGACCCAGGTAAATAGTTGACTATTACTGTGTGTTTCTACTGCACTCTGACCCAGGTAAATAGTTGACTATTACCTTGTGTTTCTAACCACTCTGACCCAGGTAAATGGTTGACTATTACCTTGTGTTACTACTGCACTCTGACCCAGGTAAATGGTTGACTATTACCTTGTGTTACTACTGCACTCTGACCCAGGTAAATAGTTGACTATTACCTTGTGTTACTACTGCACTCTGACCCAGGTAAATGGTTGACTATTACCTTGTGTTTCTACTGCACTCTGACCCAGGTAAATAGTTGACTATTACCTTGTGTTACTACTGCACTCTGACCCAGGTAAATAGTTGACTATTACCTTGTGTTTCTACTGCACTCTGACCCAGGTAAATAGTTGACTATTACCTTGTGTTACTACTGCACTCTGACCCAGGTAAATGGTTGACTATTACTGTGTGTTTCTACTGCACTCTGACCCAGGTAAATAGTTGACTATTACCTTGTGTTACTTCTACACTCTGACCCAGGTAAATAGTTGACTATTACTGTGTGTTTTTACTGCACTCTGACCCAGGTAAATGGTTGACTATTACCGTGTGTTTCTACTGCACTCTGACCCAGGTAAATAGTTGACTATTACTGTGTGTTTCTACTGCACTCTGACCCAGGTAAATAGTTGACTATTACCTTGTGTACTCTGACCCAGGTAGGTAAGCAGACCAATGTCTTTTTCCCATTTCTCTTTCTCTGCCTTTTTCTCAGCCTCGTTGTCAGCATTCTTACTTTTTGATTTTTCCTGAAGAAAAATGGTCCTTCAATTTTCCTACATTAAGCACTTCTGCAGCAGACAATTTTGAAAACATCTAAACAAAAATTTGGACAATCTCTGTATATGAAATAATTTTTAATGAATATTATTGAACAATTACACCTTTTGCAAACATGTGTTCTAAAGTCATTTAATACAGCGGTGTCAAAAACGTGTCAGCATTTGGTACAGGGGAACAAGATGGCCCTAATTTGATTATCTGAGTGATAGTATAGTAGCAAAATTTAATGCTACTGCTAATAAAGTTTTCTTTTTTATCTTTGAACAAATGGATAGATGATCGCCACAGTTATATTCCTTTGAAGTTTGGTAGATATCTATATCTGTCTATTGGCTTAAGTGGAGATGTTTTACCCCTTTCTGATGCACCTGGTAGCTTCTTTTTTTTCAACCAATCAATATGGCTTGAACAAATTATTTACAGTGTCAAAATAGGAACATTTCTGCTAAACTATCTGGAATTAGACGAGAACTTTAATAAGAATAGAATTTTAAGGTTTAATAATTTTACACCTTTTCTCATGTCGTCTGGCGGCCATGTTTTTCAACCAATCAATATGGCTTGATTTTTGTCTGTTGAGGGTCACTTAAGGAGAAATTCCACCAAATTATCTTGGGATCTGAGACAAATGGCTTCAAGGTTATGTAATTGTTCTCCCATTCTGATGATGCAGCTACCTTAGTTCTGTATAAATTTATATCTTTCAACAATTTTGAAAGAGGACCCCGCCCAAAAAAGTAAAATTCCTATTAAGTTTGCTTGAAATTGGTTTTAGCGGATAAGTAGGAGATGTAATTTGAAGCTTAAAGTTGATTTAACCCCTTTTCTTATGCCACCTGTATGCCAAGTCTTTCAACCAATCATTATTAATGGAAAAATTATGTAGAGGGTCACTGGAGGAACATTTTTAACAGATCTAAGATGATCTATCTTGAAATGCACAATCATAATAATCATAATAATGGAATTTTTTAAAAAGTTGTCAGTTTGCCCCTTTTCTGATGCCGTCTGGCAGCCAATTAATATGGCTCGAACAATTTTTGTAGGGGGTCACCTAAGAAACATCTATATCAAGTTGTATTGGAATCTGAAAAGCAGATTCAAAGAAGAAGAATTTCAAAGATTAGCCATTTTCCCCCTTCCTGATGCCGCAGCAACCAAAGTTCTTCATTGAATTGAAATTCTTGAACAAATTTGAAAGAAGACAACCAAATGATCATTCCTGTTGAGTTTGGTTGAAATTTTGTCAAGTGGTTCAGGAGGAGATGTTGTTTAATTTAATGTAAACCCTTTCCCTCATATGACAATTCTGCAGCAGACGACTTTGAATATATTTTGTCAAAAATTACAAAATCTTTATAATTGAATCGATAACCTATGACTAAAAGTTTAAACAGATTTGTCCACAATGACCTTATCATCTGTCCTGTTAACCTTTTCCCTCATACAACAAATCTGCAGCAGACGACTTTGAACATATTTTGTCAAAAAATATGAAAATCTCCTTAATTGAATAGATAACCTGTGACTAAAAGTGAAAAATATTGTGGCAAATGAAGAAATTGCTTGTTTTGAGCAATTTCTTCTTTTGTCACTATGTTTTCAAAAAGCTGCTGCAGAGGCGTCAAAAAGCGTCTATATGAGGGAAAGGGTTAAAGATGACCAAAGACGAACACAGAAAAGATACAGTGGAATGATTCTTCTTCCCTGCAAATATTTCATGATTAACCATTTCCTACATATGAGCCATCAGACGAGAAAACCAACATTGTGGACTCTGCGTAAAGTATCGACCAGAGGCTAAGCATGCCGCGCAGGCTTACATGGAAAGACACTTTTCGCCTCCTGTGGATATTCTGTTTCAGAAATCATTTCTCTATACCTCTATCCCCCTGAGACGGAATGTGTCGGCCCGGATCAGTCTGCGCGGACTGCCCAGGCTGATCTAGGTCAATACATTATGCAGAGGCCATAATGTTGGTTTTCTCACGGGATGGCTCATACAGACTTTTCTGAACTCTCTGCAACAGGCGACTTTTGAAACACAATGTTGTTAAAGTCATCTGCTACAGCTGTGACGAAATGTGTCAACATCTGGAACAATAGATACAGTGGATTCGTCTTCATTGCAAAATCAATTTATCTGCAGATATTACCCTTTCCCACATATAGTTTTTTCTGATGCCTCTGCAACAGATGACTTTTAATAACATTTTGGTGATATTGCTCATAATGAGCAATTTCTTCTTTCGCAACAATGTTTTCAACTCTTTTCAATAATTGAGTTTCTATATTTTTGAATAAATGTTTTCAAAGTCATCTTCTACAGATGTTGTTTGTGGGAAAGGGTTAAGCAGTTTTTGCAATAATAATTATATATAATTATATATAGGTAGGCACACATTGAAAGTAAGCAATCTTGACCCTTACCCACCTACAGACACATTTTGATGCATCAACTTTTGAAAAGCATTGCTGCATAAAAAGAAATTGCTCATCGTGAGCAATTTCTCCAGTTTTGTCAAAATGCTTTCAACCTTATACAGCAATTGTTCTTTCATATACAGAGTTTCCATAATTTGGACTAAATGTTTTCCAAAGTCATCTGCTTCCGATGTCTTGTTAAGTTGGAATAAAGTAAGAACAGGAAAGTTTTCAAAGGATCTGTTTGTTTTTGTTCAACAAAATTGATTAATTTATGAAGTTTTTAACATTTTACTGAGGTATTACATGTATTATCATGGGACAGTCGAAAGTCTATAGCCATTATCTTGTAAGATTTAAACAGAACATACCCCAGCTTCAAGCTCACTGAACAGGTTAATGTGACCACTAGTTGTGTTAATTTCTACAGCACTTGAAGAACTGGGACCTGAAATTTGAAAAATAATAGTCCTAAGGATAATTTTCTTAACCTTTTTCCCACATGAAGACGAATCTGCAGCAGACAACTTTTGAAAACAGTGTGGCAAAAGGAGAATTTGCGCATTATAAGCATTTTGTCAAAATGTTTTCAACTAAATCCAATAATCATACTAATATTTATTAAGTTTGTTTCATTGTTTTGACCAGATGTTTTTCAAGTTGTCTGCTGTATATTTGTTGTAAGTGTGAAATGGTTCAATCAATCAATTCCTGAAATGCATGGTTTGGTTTACATGAAACTATTATTGGTACAATGTACTAGAACATTATTGGTACAAAGGAATCCGTTGTGGTCTGGTGGTTAGCATCAGGGATTTCGAAACCGGGTGTCCCGGGTCCGATCCCCAGTCGCGGCACCTCGGTCATGGTGGAGTGCCCTTGGGTGAGGCACATTTTCTAGCCTAGTACTGGTTTGTTTACCCAGGGTTCATGAATTAGTGAACTGTCGCCATGATATAACTGAAATAATATTGAAAGCAGCATAAAACCCCAATAAATTAATAAATTATTGGTACAATATACTAGAACATTATTGGTACAATGTACTAGAACATTTTTGGTACAATGAACTAGAACATTATTCATACAATGTACTAGAACATATTATTGGTACAATGTACTAGAACATTACCGGTACAATGTACTAGAACGTATTATTGGTACAATGTACTAGAACATATTATTGGTACAATGAACTAGAACATACTATTGGTACAATGTACTAGACCATATTATTGGTACAAGGTACTAGAACATATTATTGGTACAATGTACTAGAACATATTATTGGTACAATGTACAAGAACATAATATTGGTACAATGTACTAGAACGTATTGTTAGTACAATGTACAAGAACATAATATCCTATTTCAGAGATCTAGATCAGGTAGAGTAAACTCTTATCTTATCGCTTTCCCACATACCAGCCCCTTTCCATCCAATTACATGTATGTGAAGACTCCCTAGCTTACTGTTTTTGTGAAATTCAACATGCAAAATTGCTCAATTATGAAAACTATGTCATAATAAATCACAAAATTGTGAGGAAATATTATATGTTATGTATAAATGAAGTATTATGAAATCTTATGAACAAGGTATATTCCAATTTATTTTGCTTTATGACTTAATGCACTTCATACTGGATTATGAAAGCATACACTTCATTTGAATGTTTGCTTTTATAATTGTGAAGTAGCCTTAATTGGCCTATAATATAATAGGTAGAAAGGCACTGCATACAGATGCTTTCTGACGTCTTTTCAGCAGACAACTGTTCACAACAATGTGACAAAAGGGTTAGGGTTGGCAAAATGAGAAATTGCTTGTTTGTATTACCTTCTCTCTCCATGTATACCAACCCATGAACATTCACGAAAGTACCTGTGTCTACTTGTTCTTCAAGTGCAGTGAACAAATCATATATCCCTAGTCTATGGTCAATTATTTACTTTAACAATAGTAAAAAAAACAATTTTTTAATGCTTAACCTGATTTTCTGGTAGTCTGCTTTGAAAAAAATCTCAACAGCCGGAGGAAAACTTGAAATTTGAAACAAGAATTTGCTTCCTTAGAGTTAAGTGATGTACTAAAACATACCTTCAGTGATAATAGCGTTATGGAAATACTAAAACATACCTTCAGTGATAATAGCGTTAAGGAAATACTAAAACATATATACCTTCAGTGATAATAGCGTTATGGAAATACTAAAACATACCTTCAGCTGAGTCCTGTATGTGTTTTTTAGTTGATGTAGACACTTCTTCTAATTCCCTGTCTGATTTCCGTTTGCTTGCTTTTACTCTGAGCAATTCTGTGCGAGCCTCTTGTTCCTACAGAACAAAACTTATGGTAATTTTTCAGCTAACTGTCAAACGAAAATTCAAGAGTGGATGCAGGTTCCAAAGTCATTGTTAATTAATATTAGTAGGTATAAACAACTAGGTTTATCAATTAATTCCTTAACCCTTTCCCTCATACTACAATTCTGCAGCAGACGACTTTGAACATCTCTTGTCAAAAAATAGAAAATCTCTATAATTGAATGGATAACCTATGACTAAAAGTGGAAAACGTTGTGGCAAAAGGAGAAATTGCTCGTTTTGCCATGTTTTCAAAAAGCCGTCTGCTGCAGAGGTGTCAGAAAGCATCTATATGAGGGAAAGGGTTAAATCTAACCATTTCCCACACAAAGTCACTTTCAGATGCCTCTGCATCAGATGGCTGAGGAAAAATTGTGGCAAAAAGGAGAAATTGCCCATTAAGAGCATGTTCTCTTTTTGTCACAATGTTTTCAACCTTATTCGATAATTTTGTTTTCACTTATATAAAGATTTTCCATAGTTCTGCCAAAATGATTTCAAAGTTGTTGGCTGCAGATCTGTTGTAAGCGGAAAATGGTTATTTCATTAAATTGAATTCCAACTCAAAATTTGTTTGGTTCTTGATACTTGCACAACCTTGCTATATCAGTTATTAAAAATATTATTTGTGGATTATGTCTACAGTGTATAATTTGACCGAGTGACCTAGATTTAGACCCAACTTGACCCACATTCAAACAAGAGCTAGACTTGATGGAAATGAACTGACAAATGATACCTATGGAGTGTTAAAAGGTTTTCTTAACCCTTTCCCTCATACGACAATTCTGCAGCAGACGACTTTGAACATATTTTGTCAAAATCTCCATAATTGAATGGTTGAAAACATTGTGGCAAAAGGAGAAATTGCACGTTTTGTGCAATTTCTTCTTTTGTCACTATGTTTTCAAAAAGCTGTCTGCTGCAGAGACGTCAAAAAGCGTCTATATGAGGGAAAGGGTTAAACTTGACTTGGTGACCTAGTTTTTGACCCAGTTCACAGCATCTTATGAAGATGAAACTTCTGATGAATGTTCATGAAGATAGGATAAAAATTGTGGCATCCACTTGTGTAACATCTTACATGTTAAAATTTCCATTGTTATATAGTAGGAAAATTAGAACAAGTAATTAAGCAAATTACGCTTCAATTGTCAAGACTTGGAAAACGCCCAACTCCATTTGATACTTTCATTGTGATAATCCATATTACTCATCAAAGTATATTATAATTTATATATGATAGGAAAAACATCTGAATTAACCCTTTCTCATATATAGATGGCTCATCAGCAGACATTTTGAATTATAGAATATGTTTTGACAAAAGGACAAAAGTTAAGCAATTTCTCCTTTTGCCACAAGGTTTTCAAAAGACTTCTGCTGCAGAGGCATCAGAAAGCGTCTTTATGTTGGAAAAAGTTAAAGCTCTTCTACCGGAAGATAAAGAACCAAGATGACCACAAAAGGAACATTCCTGTGAAGTTTGGTTGAAATTGCTCTAGTTGTACAGGAGGAGATATCATTTGAAGCTTAAAGTAAATGAAGGATGAACATCGGACAGAGAATAGATCACCTTGAGTCTTCTGCTCATGTGATCTAAAGGAGGAGTCTTTACATGCCAAAGTGGGCTCTTAGTCTTAGTCTAACAAATAGGATTTTGTTTAGTTCTTTAAGTTACTGTTTTAAATTATATCTATTCATCTTTATTTCTCTCAACCCTTTCCAACATGTATACAACAAATCTGCAGCAGACAACTTTGAAAACAATAAGGCCAAAAATATGGAAAATCTCTAAAAATGAATAAAATATTATTGAATAAGGTTTAAAACTTTCTGGCAAAAGGAGAAATTGCTCATCATGAGCAATTTCTTATTTTGCAACATTTTGCAACAATGATTTCAAAAGTCATCTAGCGTAGAGGCATCAGAGAGTCTATGTATGTGGGAAAATGTAAAGGAGTTTGTCACTTACATGACTAGTGGAGTATTTGATTGTTATGCACAACATCACAATAAGTAGGCAAGAAAATATAGGAAAGGGGCATTTAATCTGTAATTGTAGATTTCTACTTTCGTTTTTAGACATGTTTTAAAGTTGACTCTTGCAGATTTGTTGATAACTTTTTGTATGAGAATAAAGATAAACTAACAGCTAGAGCTATCCTCCTTTCACGTTCCTTTTCTTCGTCAGCAGCCTTTTCTTCATCTTTTCTAACTCTTTCAATATTTGCCTTTGTCCGAACATGCCAACTGAAAATTGTGAATGAATGAATTTTAATATATTTTCCATGATGCAGATGAGAGAAGATGCATCTGTCTTCGCCCTACCTTAAATTTAGAACATTGTTGTATTTGTACATTATTCCAGAGACATATAAACACATGTGTTTATATGTCTCTGATTATTCTGATTTATTTTTTCACTTAGGTCGAATGATAACTGGTACGAAAGATCAAATTTATAAAATAATCAAAAGAAAAGCTGGTTGTCTTAAAACATCATTTTTTTAATAACTTACTTAAATTTACAATTTTAAAATGATTTAACGTTAATAGCTTACATACCTCTTGTGGTGTAGAATATTCATTTTTTCTTGCGGACCAAACGTACCGGATACCGGATGTTTACGATTTTGATAATGCTGGTTACCTAACCTGACATTTGCTTGTTTCGCCCTCTTTCCGTTCGCGCATTAAAATTGAGAACTCGAAGAGAACATTTAATACTGAGGGAACATGATATTAAAAAGGAATGAAATTATTTATTTATGGACAGTTTTATCTATAAAAATCAGAGACATATAATACATGTATTTTTATGCCTCTGAAATGACAAACATTTGTCTTGTATTCCACCACAGACGATTTATATTAAATTGTTTATATCAATTTGTTTATATCAGTAATTCATAAATTGAACCCCTTCCCCCATAAAACAACTTGCAGCAGCAGACGACAATGAAACATCTCGACAAAAATATGGAAACTATTCTGTAAGTTACAATAATTATAATTGTTGTATTTAGTTGAGAAATTTCGCATTATGAATCAAATTACCGTATTTTCGAAAGCTGGCTGTAAGTAGGAAAGGGAAAAGGAGATGACACTTTTATCTGTTATGATCAATAAATATAGTGTCATCTGTTATGCTATATATAGAGTCCTCTGTTATAATATATCTAGTGTTCTCTGTTATAATATATCTAGTGTTCTCTGTTATGCTATATATAGAGTCCTCTGTTATAATATATCTAGTGTCATCTGTTATGCTATATATAGAGTCCTCTGTTATAATATATCTAGTGTTCTCTGTTATAATATATCTAGTGTTCTCTGTTATGCTATATATAGAGTCCTCTGTTATAATAGATATAGTGTCCTCTGTTATAATATATCTAGTGTCCTCTGTTATAATAGGTCTAGAGTCCTCTGTTATACTATATCTAGTGTCCTCTGTTATAATATATCTAGTGTTCTCCGTTATAATATATCTAGTGTCCTCTGTTATAATATATCTAGTGTTCTCTGTTATAATATATCTAGTGTCCTCTGTTATACTAGATATAGAGTCCTCTGTTATACTAGGTCTAGAGTCCTCTGTTATACTATATCTAGTGTCCTCTGTTATACTATACTATACTATATCTAGAGTCCTCTGCTATACTATATCTAGTGTCCTCTGTTATGATATATCTAGTGTCCTCTGTTATAATATATCTAGTGTTCTCTTTTATAATAGGTCTAGAGTCCTCTGTTATACTATAGCTAGTGTTCTCTGTTATAATATATCTAGTGTTCTCTGTTATAATATATCTAGTGTCCTCTGTTATACTATATATAGAGTCCTCTGCTATACTATATCTAGTGTCCTCTGTTATACTATATATAGAGTCCTCTGCTATACTATATCTAGTGTCCTCTGTTATGATATATCTAGTGTCCTCTGTTATAATATATCTAGTGTTCTCTGTTATAATAGGTCTAGAGTCCCTCTGTTATATATATCTAGAGTCCTCTGTTATAATAGTGTTAGAGTCCTCTGTTATACTATATCTAGAGTCCTCTGTTATATAGGTCTAGAGTCCACTGTTATACTATATCTAGTGTCCTCTGTTATAATAGGTCTAGAGTCCTCTGTATACTAATCTAGTGTCCTCTGTATACTATATCTAGTGTTCTCTGTTATACTATATCTAAGTGTCCTCTGTTATACTATATCTAGTGTCCTCTGTTATAATATATCTAGTGTCCTCTGTTATACTACTATCTAGTGTCCTCTGTTATACTATATCTAGTGTCCTCTGTTATAATATATCTAGTGTTCTCTGTTATACTATATCTAGTGTCCTCTGTTATACTATATCTAGAGTCCTCTGTTATACTATATCTAGAGTCCTCTGTTTATAATATATCTAGTGTTCTCTGTTATATATATCTAGTGTCCTCTGTTATACTATATCTAGTGTTCTCTGTAATACTATATCTAGAGTCTCTGTTATAATATATCTAGAGTCCTTTGTTATAATATATCTAGTGTTCTCTGTTATAATATATCTAGAGTTCTCTGTTATACTATATCTAGTGTCCTCTGTTATGATATATCTAGTGTCCTCTGTTATAGATATATATAGTGTCCTCTGTTATAATATATCTAGTGTTCTCTGTTTATACTATATTTAGAGTCCTCTGTTATACTATATCTAGAGTCCTCTGTTATGATATATCTAGTGTTCTCTGTTATATTATATCTAGGTTGTCCTCTGCTAGTATAGTATCTAGTGTTCTCGGTGTTTAGCGTATATCTAGAGTCCTCTGCTATACTATATCTAGTGTCCTCTGTTATGATATATCTAGTGTCCCTCTGTTTATAATATATCTAGTGTTCTCTTTTATAATAGGTCTAAAGTCCTGCTTTTATACTATATCTAGTGTTGCTCTGTTATAATATTATCTAGTGGTCCTCTGTTATACTATATCTAGTGTCCTCTGTTATACTAATCTAGTGTCCTCTGTTATAAATATCTAGTGTTCTCTGTTATACTATATCTAGTGTCCCTCTGTTATACTTATATCTAGAGTCCTCTGTTATACTATATCTAGAGTCCTCTGTTATAATATATCTAGTGTTCTCTGTTTAAATATATCTAGTTGTCCTCTGTTAGACTATATCTAGTGTTCTCTGTAATACTATATCTAGAGTCCTCTGTTATAATATATCTAGAGTCCTTTGTTTATATATATCTAGTGTTCTCTGTTATAATATATCGAGAGTCCCTCTGGTTATCGATATCTAGTGTCCTCTGTTATGATATAGCTAGTGTCCGTCTTGTTAATACTAGTGAGTGTCCCGGGGAGTATAGAGTGCTAGGTGTTCTCTGTTATACATATATTTAGTGTCCTCTGTTATACTATATCTAGAGGTCCTCTGTTAGGATATATCTAGTGAGCCTGTTTAATAGCAGTGTCCTCTGTTATAAGATAGCTAGTGTTCTCTGTTAGTACTATATCTAGAGTCCTCTGCTATAGCTATAGTCTAGTGTCCTCTGGTATGAGTATATCTAGTGTCTGCTGTGGATAATAGATCTAGTGTTCTCTTTTATAATGGGTCTAGAAGGCCGGCTTGTATACGTAGTATGCTTATGTGTTCTCTGTTATAATATATCTAGTGTTCTCCTGGTATATTATATCTAGTGGTCCGTCTGTGTAGAGCTGAGATCAAGAGCCGCGGGTGATACGATTAGGTCTAGTGTTCTCGTGTTATATATAGTCTAGTCTTCTCTGTTATAAGTAGGTCTAGGGTCATCTGTTATACTATATATAGAGTCCTCTGTTATAATATATCTAGTGTTCTCTGTTATACTATATCTATGTGTCCTCTGTTAGAATATATTCTAGTGTTCTCTGTTATAATATATATATAGTGTTCTCTGTTATAATAATATATATAGTGTCCTCTGTTATACTACTATCTAGTGTCCTCTGTTATATACTATATCTAGTGTTCTCTGTTATAATATATCTAGTGTTCTTGTTATAATAGGTCTAGAGTCCTCTGTTATACTAATCTAGTGTCTCTGTTATAAAGGGCTAGAGTCCTCTGTTATACTATATCTAGTGTCCTATGTTATATAATAGATCTAGTGTTCTCTGTTATACTATATCTAGAGTCCTCTGTTATAATAGATATAGTGTCCTCTGTTATAGCTATATCTAGTGCCTCGTGTTATGAATAGGTCTAGATTCCTCTGTTATACTTATCTAGTGTTCTCTGTATAATATATCCTAGTGTCCTCTGTTATACTATATCTAGTGTCCGTCTGTTAATAATATATCTAGTGTTCTCTGTTATACTATATCTAGAGGTCCTCTGTATAATAGATATAGTGTCCTCTGTTTATACTATATCTAGTGTCCTCGTCTTATAATAGGTCTAGAGTCTCTGTTATACTTATATATAGTGTCCTCTGTTATAAATATATCTAGTGTTCTCTGTTATACTATATCTAGTGTTCTCTGTTATAATAGGTCTAGATTCCGCTGTTATAATATATTTAGTGTCCGTTGTTATACTATATCTAGTGTCCTCTGTTATATTATATCTAGTGTCCTCTGTTATAATATATCTAGTGGTCTCTGTTATACTAGATCTAGTGTTCTATGTTATAATAGGTCTAGAGTCCTCTGTTAAAATAGATTATAGTGTCCTCTGTTATACTATATCTAGTTGTCCTCTGTTATAATATATCTAGTGTTCTCTGTTATGATAGGTCTAGAGTCCTCTGTTATACTATATCTAGATTCCTCTGTTATAATATATCTAGTGTTCTCTGTTATACTATAGTATAGAGTCCTCTGTTGATAATAGATATAGGTGTCCCGTGGTATACTATATCTAGTGTCCTCTGTTATAATATAGCTAGGTGTTCTCTGTTATAATATATCTAGTGTTCTCGGTAGATAGGTCGAGAGTCCGCTGTTATACTATGACTAGAAGTCCTCTGTTAGTAGATAGGTCAAGGAGTCTCTGCTATACGATAGTCTAGTTGTCCTGTCATACTATATCTAGTGCCTCGTATGAAGATATAGTGTTCTCTGTTATAATAGTCTAGAGTCCGCTGTTATGATATATCTAGTGTCTCTGTTATACTATATCAGGTGTCTCTGTTGAGCTAGTGTTCTGGGCTATAATAGGTCTAGAGTCCTCTGTTATACTGAGAGACGAGAGTCCTCTGTTTGAATAAGGCTAGTGTTCTCTGTTATAATATGTCAGATCCTCTGTTTACTATATCTAGTCCTCTGTGATAATATATCGAGTTGCCTCTGTTTATATAGTGCTAGTGTTCTCTGTATAATAGGTCTAGAGTCCTCTGTTTCGAGAGCTAGCCTCTGTTATAATAGTGTCTAGGGAGTCCTCTGGTTATACTATATCTGAGTGTCCTCGGTATAAGTAGGTCTAGGAGCCTCTGTTATACTTATCGAGTGTCCTCTGTTATAATAGTTAGAGTCCACGTGTTATACTGATATCTAGTCTCCTCTGGTATACTATATCTAGTGTTCTGTTATACTATATCTAGTGTCCTCTGTGGTATACTATATAGAGTGGCCTCTGTTATATAATATAGAGTGTCCGCTGGTTATAGAGTCCTTCGTTTATACATTTATTATCTAGTGCCTCTGGGATATAGATATAGGTGTTCTCTGTATACTATATATAGTGTCCTCTGTTATACTATATCTAGTGTCCTCTATTATACTATATCATAGTGGCCTTGTTATAGGATATATCTAGTGGTCTCTGTTATTATATCTAGTGTTTCCGGTTATAGATATAGCTAGTGTTCCTGTTATAATAGGTCTAGAGGCCTCTGTTAGAATATATCTAGAGTCCTCTGTTATAATTATAGTCTCTTATAATAGATATAGGTGTCCTCTGTTATAGCTATAGTCTAGTGGTCCTCGTTATAGATTAGGTTCTCTTTATATCTAGTGTCCTCTATTATAATATATCTAGTGTCCTCTGTTATAATATATCTAGTGTTCTCTGTATAAATATATCTAGTGTTCTCTGTTATAATAGGTATAGAGTCCTCTGTTATACTATATATAGAGTCCTCTGTTATAAATATATAGTGTTCTCTGTTATACTAGATCTAGTGTCCTCTGTTATACTATATCTAGTGTCCTCTGTTATAATATATCTAGTGTCCTCTGTTATAATATATCTAGTGTCCTCTGTTATACTATATCTAGTGTCCTCTGTTATATAGATCTAGTGTTCTCTGTTATACTATATCTAGTGTCCTCGGTGTATATAGGTTAGAGTCCCTGTTACTTAGCTAGTGTCCTCTGTTATACTATAGCTATGTCCTCTGTTAGTAATATATCTAGTGTTCGCTGTTATACGTATATCTAGTGTCCTCTGTTAGGACTAGAGTCCTCTGTGATACTATATCTGTGTCCTCTGTTTATAGGTCTAGAGTCCTCTGTTTGACTTTAGATTCTAGTGGTCCTTGTTATAATATATCTAGGGGGCCTGCTGTATACTATATCTAGTGTCCTCTGTTATAATATATCTGGTGGTTCTCTGTAGACTATATCTAGTGGTCCTCTGGTTAGAATAGGTCTAGAGTCCTCTGTTATACTATATATAGGTGTCCTCTGTTATACTACATCTAGTGTCCTCTGTTAAATATATCTATTGTCGCAGTTATACAATATCTAGTGTCCTCTGGTTTACGAGTTCTAGGGTCCTCTGTTATAAGTATATCTAGTGTTCTCTGTTATAATGAGCTATAGTGTCCTCTGTTATACTATATCTAGTGTCCTCTGTTATAATTATCGTAGTGTCCTCTGTTATACTATATCTAGTGTCCTCTGTTATACTGATTTCGAGTGGCCTCTGTTAGTAAGAGATCTAGTGTCTCTGTTATACTATAGCTGTTTCCTCTGTTTTAATAGGTCTAGAGTCTCTGTTATACTATATTCTAGTGTCACTCTCGTTTGGGGTATACTATATCTAGTGGTCCTCTGTTATACGAGATCTAGTGTTCTCTGTTATACTATATCTAGTGTCCTCTGTTATAATAGGTCTAGAGTCCTCTTGTATGACTATATCTAGTGTCTCTGTTAGAAAGAGGTCTAGAGTCCTCTGTTTATACTTTATCTAGTGTCCTCTGTGAGACTAGATATAGTGTCCTCGTGTTATACTATAGTCTAGTGTTCTCTGTGATACTAGATCTAGTGACCGTCGTGTTATAATAGGTCTAGAGTCCTCTGTTATACTAATATAGTGTCCTCGGTTATACTAATATTAGGTGTCCTCTGTTTATACTATAATAGTGTTCGCTGTGTATACTATATCTAGTGTCCTCTGTTATACTATATCTAGTGTCCTCTGTTATAATATATCTAGTGTTCCTATATACTATCTAGAGTCCTCTGTTAATATATCTAGGAGTCCTCTGTTATACGATATCTAGTGTCCTCGGTTATGATATATCAGTGTCCGCGTGTTATAATAGATCTAGTGTTCTCTTGTTATATATGTCTAGAGTCCTCTTGTTATACTATATCTAGTGTCCTCGTGTTGATGATATATCTAGTGTTCTCTGGTATAATAGGTCTAGAGTCCTCTGTTATACTATATCTAGAGTCCTCTGTATATAATATATCTAGTGTTCTCTGTTATAATAGCGCTAGAGTCCTCTGTTATACTATATCTAGAGTCCTCTGTTATAAATTCTAGTGTTCTCTGTTATACTATATATAGTGTCCTCTGTTATACTCGTTATATCTAGTGTGTCTCTGTTAACTATATCTAGTGTTCTCTGTTATAAATAGTCTAGAGTCCTCTGTTATACTATATCTAGAGTCCTCTGTTATAATAGTAGTATAGTGTCCTCTGTTTGCTATATCTAGTGTCCTCTGTTATAATATATCTAGTGTTCTCTGTTTTAATATATCTAGTGTTCTCTGTTATAATATATCTAGGTGTCCTCTGTTATGATATAGTCTAGTGTCCTCGGTTATATATATATAGTCCTCTGTTATAATATATCTAGTGTTCTAGTGTTATACTATATCTACAGTCTCTGTTATACTATATCTA
>JASEVX010000003.1:70362765-70407757 GCA_031761405.1 Serripes groenlandicus
GACACTAGATATAGTATAACAGAGAACACTAGATATATTATAACAGAGGACACTAGATATAGTATAACAGAGGACACTAGATATAGTATAACAGAGGACACTAGATATATTATAACAGAGGACACTAGATATATTATAACAGAGGACACTAGATATAGTATAACAGAGGACACTAGATATAGTATAACAGAGAACACTAGATATAGTATAGCAGAGGACTCTAGATATAGTATAACAGAGGACACTAGATATATTATAACAGAGACACTAGATATATTATAACAGAGAACACTAGATATAGTATAACAGAGGACTCTAGACCTATTATACAAGAGAACACTAGATATATTATAACAGAGGACACTTGATATATCATAACAGAGGACACTAGATATAGTATAGCAGAGGACTCTAGATATAGTATAACAGAGAACACTAGATATATTATAACAGAGGACACTAGATATATTATAACAGAGAACACTAGATATATTATAACAGAGGACTCTAGATATAGTATAACAGAGGACTCTAGATATAGTATAACAGAGAACACTAGATATATTATAACAGAGGACACTATATATATTATAACAGAGGACACTATATATATCATAACAGAGGACACTAGATATAGTATAACAGAGAACACTAGATATAGTATAACAGAGGACTCTAGATATAGTATAACAGAGGACACTAGATATATCATAACAGATGACACTTAATGTATCATAACAGAGGACTCTAGACCTATTATAACAGAGAACACTAGATATATCATAACAGAGGACGCTTGATCTATTATAGCAGAGAACACTATATATATTATAACAGAGGACTCTATATATAGTATAACAGAGGACTCTAGACCTATTATAACAGAGAACACTAGATATATGATAACAGAGAACACTAGATATATTATAACAGAGAACACTAGATATATTATAACAGAGGACACTAGATATAGTATAACAGAGGACACTATATCTATTATAACAGAGGACTCTATATATACTATAACAGAGAACACTAGATATATTATAACAGAGAACACTAGATACATTGTATATTATAACAGAGGACACTATATATATTATAACAGAGAACACTAGATATAGTATAACAGAGGACTCTAGACCTATTATAACAGAGAACACTAGATATATAATAACAGAGGACACTTGATCTATTATAGCAGAGAACACTATATATATTATAACAGAGGACTCTATATATAGTATAACAGAGGACTCTAGACCTATTATAAAGAACACTAGATATATTATAACAGAGAACACTAGATATATTATAGAAGAGGACACTAGATATAGTATAACAGAGGACACTATATCTATTATAACAGAGGACACTAGATATAGTATAACAGAGAACACTAGATATAGTATAACAGAGGACACTATATCTATTATAACAGAGGACACTAGATATAGTATAACAGAGGACTCTAGCCCTTTAATAACAGAGAACACTAGATATAGTATAACAGAGGACTCTAGACCTATTATAACAGAGAACACTAGATATATTATAACAGAGAACACTAGATATAGTATAGCAGAGGACACTATATATATTATAACAAAGGACTCTAGATATATTATAACAGAGGACTCTATATATAGTATAACAGAGAACACTAGATATAGTATAACAGAGGACACTAGATATATTATAACAGAGAACACTAGATCTATTATAACAGAGGACTCTAGATATAGTATAACAGAGGACTCTAGACCTATTATAACAGAGAACACTAGATATAGTATAACAGATGACACTAGATATATTTATCATTACAGGGAACACTATATATATCATAACATATGCTCTAGATATATCATAACAGAGGACACTAAATGTATTTATCATAACAGGGGACACTAGATATATCATAACAGATGACACTTAATGTATCATAACAGAGGACTCTAGACCTATTATAACAGAGGACACTAGATATATCATAACAGAGGACACTTGATCTATTATAGCAGAGAACACTATATATATTATAACAGAGGACACTAGATATATTATAACAGAGGACACTAGATATAGTATAACAAAGGACACTATATATATTATAACAGAGGACTCTAGACCTATTATAACAGAGAACACTAGATATAGTATAACAGAGAACACTAGATATATTATAACAGAGGACACTAGATATAGTATAACAGAGGACTCTAGACCTATTATAAGAGAGGACACTAGATATAGTATAACAGAGGACACTATATCTATTATAACAGAGGACTCTAGATATAGTATAACAGAGAAAACTAGATATATTATAACAGAGGACACTAGATATAGTATAACAGAGGACACTAGATATATTATAACAGAGAACACTAGATATAGTATAACAGAGGACTCTAGACCTATTATAAGAGAGGACACTAGATATAGTATAACAGAGGACACTAGATATAGTATAACAGAGGACACTAGATATATTATAACAGAGGACACTAGATATAGTATAACAGAGGACACTATATCTATTATAACAGAGGACTCTAGATATAGTATAACAGAGAACACTAGATATATTATAACAGAGGGGACACTAGATATAGTATAACAGAGGACACTAAATATATTATAACAGAGAACACTAGATATAGTATAACAGAGGACTCTAGACCTATTATAAGAGAGGACACTAGATATAGTATAACAGAGGACACTATATCTAGTATAACAGAGGACTCTAGATATAGTATAACAGAGAACACTAGATATATTATAACAGAGGACACTAGATATAGTATAACAGAGGACTCTAGCCCTTTTATAACAGAGAACACTAGATATAGTATAACAGAGGACTCTAGACCTATTAAAACAGAGAACACTAGATATATTATAACAGAGAACACTAGATATAGTATAACAGAGGACACTAGATATAGTATAACAGAGGACACTATATATATTATAACAGAGAACACTATATATATTATAACAGAGAACACTAGATATATTATAACAGAGGACACTAGATATAGTATAACAGAGAACACTAGATATATTATAACAGAGGACTCTATATATAGTATAACAGAGGACTCTAGACCTATGATAACAGAGAAGACTAGACCTATGATAACAGAGAACACTAGATATATTATAACAGAGAACACTAGATATATTATAACAGAGAACACTAGATATATTATAACAGAGAACACTAGATATATTATAACAGAGGACACTATATATAGTATAACAGAGGACACTAGCTATATTATAACAGAGGACACTAGATATAGTATAACAGAGGACTCTAGCCCTTTTATAACAGAGAACACTAGATATAGTATAACAGAGGACTCTAGACCTATTATAACAGAGAACACTAGATATATTATAACAGAGAACACTAGATATAGTATAACAGAGGACACTAGATATAGTATAACAGAGGACACTATATATATTATAACAGAGAACACTATATATATTATAACAGAGAACACTAGATATATTATAACAGAGGACACTAGATATAGTATAACAGAGAACACTAGATATATTATAACAGAGGACTCTATATATAGTATAACAGAGGACTCTAGACCTATTATAACAGAGAACACTAGATATATTATAACAGAGAACACTAGATATATTATAACAGAGAACACTAGATATATTATAACAGAGAACACTAGATATATTATAACAGCGGACACTATATATAGTATAACAGAGGACACTAGCTATATTATAACAGAGGACTCTAGACCTGTTATAACAGAGAACACTAGATATATTATAACAGAGAACACTAGATATATTATAACAGAGGACTCTATATATAGTATAACAGAGGACTCTAGACCTATGATAACAGAGAAGACTAGATATATTATAACAGAGGACTCTAGACCTATTATAACAGAGGACACTATATATATAGTATAACAGAGGACTCTAGACCTATTATAACAGAGGACACTATATATAGTATAACAGAGAACACTAGATATATTATAACAGAGGACACTAGATATAGTATAACAGAGGACACTAGATATAGTATAACAGAGGACTCTAGACCTATTATAACAGAGGACACTAGATATAGTATAACAGAGGACTCTAGACCTATTATAACAGAGGACACTAGATATAGTATAACAGAGAACACTAGATATATTATAACAGAGGACACTAGATATAGTATAACAGAGGACACTAGATATAGTATAACAGAGGACTCTAAACCTATTATAACAGAGGACACTAGATATAGTATAACAGAGAACACTAGATATATTATAACAGAGGACACTAGATATAGTATAACAGAGGACACTAGATATAGTATAACAGAGGACACTAGATATATTATAACAGAGGACACTAGATATATTATAACAGAGGACACTAGATATAGTATAACAGAGGACACTAGATATAGTATAACAGAGAACACTAGATATAGTATAGCAGAGGACTCTAGATATAGTATAACAGAGGACACTAGATATATTATAACAGAGAACACTAGATATATTATAACAGAGAACACTAGATATAGTATAACAGAGGACTCTAGACCTATTATACAAGAGAACACTAGATATATTATAACAGAGGACACTTGATATATCATAACAGAGGACACTAGATATAGTATAGCAGAGGACTCTAGATATAGTATAACAGAGAACACTAGATATATTATAACAGAGGACACTAGATATATTATAACAGAGAACACTAGATATATTATAACAGAGGACTCTAGATATAGTATAACAGAGGACTCTAGATATAGTATAACAGAGAACACTAGATATATTATAACAGAGGACACTATATATATTATAACAGAGGACACTATATATATCATAACAGAGGACACTAGATATAGTATAACAGAGAACACTAGATATAGTATAACAGAGGACTCTAGATATAGTATAACAGAGGACACTAGATATATCATAACAGATGACACTTAATGTATCATAACAGAGGACTCTAGACCTATTATAACAGAGAACACTAGATATATCATAACAGAGGACACTTGATCTATTATAGCAGAGAACACTATATATATTATAACAGAGGACTCTATATATAGTATAACAGAGGACTCTAGACCTATTATAACAGAGAACACTAGATATATTATAACAGAGAACACTAGATATATTATAACAGAGAACACTAGATATATTATAACAGAGGACACTAGATATAGTATAACAGAGGACACTATATCTATTATAACAGAGGACTCTATATATACTATAACAGAGAACACTAGATATATTATAACAGAGAACACTAGATACATTGTATATTATAACAGAGGACACTATATATATTATAACAGAGAACACTAGATATAGTATAACAGAGGACTCTAGACCTATTATAACAGAGAACACTAGATATATAATAACAGAGGACACTTGATCTATTATAGCAGAGAACACTATATATATTATAACAGAGGACTCTATATATAGTATAACAGAGGACTCTAGACCTATTATAACAGAGAACACTAGATATATTATAACAGAGAACACTATATATATTATAGAAGAGGACACTAGATATAGTATAACAGAGGACACTATATCTATTATAACAGAGGACACTAGATATAGTATAACAGAGAACACTAGATATAGTATAACAGAGGACACTATATCTATTATAACAGAGGACACTAGATATAGTATAACAGAGGACTCTAGCCCTTTAATAACAGAGAACACTACATATAGTATAACAGAGGACTCTAGACCTATTATAACAGAGAACACTAGATATATTATAACAGAGAACACTAGATATAGTATAGCAGAGGACACTATATATATTATAACAAAGGACTCTAGATATATTATAACAGAGGACTCTATATATAGTATAACAGAGAACACTAGATATAGTATAACAGAGGACACTAGATATATTATAACAGAGAACACTAGATCTATTATAACAGAGGACTCTAGATATAGTATAACAGAGGACTCTAGACCTATTATAACAGAGAACACTAGATATAGTATAACAGATGACACTAGATATATTTATCATTACAGGGAACACTATATATATCATAACATATGCTCTAGATATATCATAACAGAGGACACTAAATGTATTTATCATAACAGGGGACACTAGATATATCATAACAGATGACACTTAATGTATCATAACAGAGGACTCTAGACCTATTATAACAGAGGACACTAGATATATCATAACAGAGGACACTTGATCTATTATAGCAGAGAACACTATATATATTATAACAGAGGACACTAGATATATTATAACAGAGGACACTAGATATAGTATAACAAAGGACACTATATATATTATAACAGAGGACTCTAGACCTATTATAACAGAGAACACTAGATATAGTATAACAGAGAACACTAGATATATTATAACAGAGGACACTAGATATAGTATAACAGAGGACTCTAGACCTATTATAAGAGAGGACACTAGATATAGTATAACAGAGGACACTATATCTATTATAACAGAGGACTCTAGATATAGTATAACAGAGAAAACTAGATATATTATAACAGAGGACACTAGATATAGTATAACAGAGGACACTAGATATATTATAACAGAGAACACTAGATATAGTATAACAGAGGACTCTAGACCTATTATAAGAGAGGACACTAGATATAGTATAACAGAGGACACTAGATATAGTATAACAGAGGACACTAGATATATTATAACAGAGGACACTAGATATAGTATAACAGAGGACACTATATCTATTATAACAGAGGACTCTAGATATAGTATAACAGAGAACACTAGATATATTATAACAGAGGACACTAGATATAGTATAACAGAGGACACTAGATATATTATAACAGAGAACACTAGATATAGTATAACAGAGGACTCTAGACCTATTATAAGAGAGGACACTAGATATAGTATAACAGAGGACACTATATCTAGTATAACAGAGGACTCTAGATATAGTATAACAGAGAACACTAGATATATTATAACAGAGGACACTAGATATAGTATAACAGAGGACTCTAGCCCTTTTATAACAGAGAACACTAGATATAGTATAACAGAGGACTCTAGACCTATTAAAACAGAGAACACTAGATATATTATAACAGAGAACACTAGATATAGTATAACAGAGGACACTAGATATAGTATAACAGAGGACACTATATATATTATAACAGAGAACACTATATATATTATAACAGAGAACACTAGATATATTATAACAGAGGACACTAGATATAGTATAACAGAGAACACTAGATATATTATAACAGAGGACTCTATATATAGTATAACAGAGGACTCTAGACCTATGATAACAGAGAAGACTAGATATATTATAACAGAGAACACTAGATATATTATAACAGAGAACACTAGATATATTATAACAGAGAACACTAGATATATTATAACAGAGGACACTATATATAGTATAACAGAGGACACTAGCTATATTATAACAGAGGACTCTAGATCTATTATAACAGAGGACACTAGATATAGTATAACAGAGGACTCTAGCCCTTTTATAACAGAGAACACTAAATATAGTATAACAGAGGACTCTAGACCTATTATAACAGAGAACACTAGATATATTATAACAGAGAACACTAGATATAGTATAACAGAGGACACTAGATATAGTATAACAGAGGACACTATATATATTATAACAGAGAACACTATATATATTATAACAGAGAACACTACATATATTATAACAGAGGACACTAGATATAGTATAACAGAGAACACTAGATATATTATAACAGAGGACTCTATATATAGTATAACAGAGGACTCTAGACCTATTATAACAGAGAACACTAGATATATTATAACAGAGAACACTAGATATATTATAACAGAGAACACTAGATATATTATAACAGAGAACACTAGATATATTATAACAGCGGACACTATATATAGTATAACAGAGGACACTAGCTATATTATAACAGAGGACTCTAGACCTGTTATAACAGAGAACACTAGATATATTATAACAGAGAACACTAGATATATTATAACAGAGGACTCTATATATAGTATAACAGAGGACTCTAGACCTATGATAACAGAGAAGACTAGATATATTATAACAGAGAACACTAGATATATTATAACAGAGAACACTAGATATATTATAACAGAGAACACTAGATATATTATAACAGAGGACACTATATATAGTATAACAGAGGACACTAGCTATATTATAACAGAGGACTCTAGATCTATTATAACAGAGGACACTAGATATAGTATAACAGAGGACTCTAGCCCTTTTATAACAGAGAACACTAGATATAGTATAACAGAGGACTCTAGACCTATTATAACAGAGAACACTAGATATATTATAACAGAGAACACTAGATATAGTATAACAGAGGACACTAGATATAGTATAACAGAGGACACTATATATATTATAACAGAGAACACTATATATATTATAACAGAGAACACTAGATATATTATAACAGAGGACACTAGATATAGTATAACAGAGAACACTAGATATATTATAACAGAGGACTCTATATATAGTATAACAGAGGACTCTAGACCTATTATAACAGAGAACACTAGATATATTATAACAGAGAACACTAGATATATTATAACAGAGAACACTAGATATATTATAACAGAGAACACTAGATATATTATAACAGCGGACACTATATATAGTATAACAGAGGACACTAGCTATATTATAACAGAGGACTCTAGACCTGTTATAACAGAGAACACTAGATATATTATAACAGAGAACACTAGATATAGTATAACAGAGGACACTAGCTCTATTATAACAGAGGACACTAGATATATTATAACAGAGGTCTCTAGATATATTATAACAGAGGACTCTCGATATAGTATAACAGAGGACTCTAGACCTATTATAACAGAGAACACTAGATATATTATAACAGAGAACACTAGATATATTATAACAGAGAACACTAGATATATTATAACAGAGAACACTAGATATATTATAACAGCGGACACTATATATAGTATAACAGAGGACACTAGCTATATTATAACAGAGGACTCTAGACCTGTTATAACAGAGAACACTAGATATATTATAACAGAGAACACTAGATATAGTATAACAGAGGACACTAGCTCTATTATAACAGAGGACACTAGATATATTATAACAGAGGTCTCTAGATATATTATAACAGAGGACTCTCGATATATTATAACAGAGGACTCTAGATATATTATAACAGAGGACTCTAGATATAGTAGAACAGAGGACACTAGATATATTATAACAGAGAACACTAGATATAGTATAACAGAGAACACTATATATATTATAACAGAGGACACTAGATATAGTATAACAGAGGACACTAGCTATATTATAACAGAGGACTCTAGACCTATTATAACAGAGAACACTAGATATATTATAACAGAGAACACTAGATATAGTATAACAGAGGACACTAGCTCTATTATAACAGAGGACACTAGATATATTAAAACAGAGGACTCTAGACATATTATAACAGAGGACTCTAGATATATTATAACAAAGGACTCTAGATATATTATAACAGAGGTCTCTAGATATAGTATAACAGAGAACACTAGATATAGTATAACAGAGGACACTAGATATATTATAACAGAGAACACTAGATATATTATAACAGAGGACTCTAGATATAGTATAACAGAGGACTCAAGATATAGTATAACAGAGGACACTAGATATAGTATAACAGAGAACACTAGATATATTATAACAGAGGACACTAGATATAGTATAACAGAGGACACTAGATATAGTATAACAGAGGACACTAGATATATTATAACAGAGGACACTAGATATAGTATAACAGAGGACACTAGATATAGTATAACAGAGAACACTAGATATAGTATAACAGAGGACACTAGATATAGTATAACAGAGGACTCTAGACCTATTATAACAGAGGACACTAGATATAGTATAACAGAGGACTCTAGACCTATTATAACAGAGGACTCTAGATATAGTATAACAGAGGACTCTAGACCTATTATAACAGAGGACTCTATATATAGTATAACAGAGGACTCTAGACCTATTATAACAGAGAACACTAGATATATTATAACAGAGGACACTAGATATATCATAACAGAGGACACTAGATATAGTATAGCAGAGGACTCTATATATAGTATAACAGAGGACACTAGATATAGTATAGCAGAGGACTCTATATATAGTATAACAGAGGACACTAGATATATTATAACAGAGAACACTAGATATATTATAACAGAGAACACTAGATATAGTATAACAGAGGACTCTAGACCTATTATAAAAGAGAACACTAGATATATTATAACAGAGGACACTAGATATATCATAACAGAGGACACTAGATATAGTATAGCAGAGGACTCTAGATATAGTATAGTATAGTATAACAGAGGACACTAGATATAGTATAACAGAGGACACTAGATATAGTATAACAGAGGACTCTAGACCTAGTATAACAGAGGACTCTAGACCTATTATAACAGAGGACACTAGATATATTATAACAGAGAACACTAGATATATTATAACAGAGGACACTAGATATATTATAACGGAGAACACTAGATATATTATAATAGAGGACACTAGATATAATATAACAGAGGACTCTAGACCTATTATAACAGAGGACACTAGATATATTATAACAGAGGACACTATATCTATTATAACAGAGGACTCTATATATAGCATAACAGAGAACACTAGATATATTATAACAGAGAACACTAGATATATTATAACAGAGGACTATATATATAGCATAACAGATGACACTAGATATATTATAACAGAGGACTCTATATATAGCATAACAGAGAACACTAGATATATTATAACAGAGAACACTAGATATATTATAACAGAGGACTCTATATATAGCATAACAGATGACACTATATTTATTGATCATAACAGATAAAAGTGTCATCTCCTTTTCCCTTTCCTACTTACAGCCAGCTTTCGAAAATACGGTAATTTGATTCATAATGCGAAATTTCTCAACTAAATACAACAATTATAATTATTGTAACTTACAGAATAGTTTCCATATTTTTGTCGAGATGTTTCATTGTCGTCTGCTGCTGCAAGTTGTTTAATGGGGGAAGGGGTTCAATTTATGAATTACTGATATAAACAAATTGATATAAACAATTTAATATAAATCGTCTGTGGTGGAATACAAGACAAAATGTTTGTCATTTCAGAGGCATAAAAATACATGTATTATATGTCTCTGATTTTTATAGATAAAACTGTCCATAAATAAATAATTTCATTCCTTTTTAATATCATGTTCCCTCAGTATTAAATGTTCTCTTCGAGTTCTCAATTTAAATGCGCGAACAGAAAGAGGGCGAAACAAGCAAATGTCAGGTTAGGTAACCAGCATTATCAAAATCGTAAACATCCGGTATCCGGTACGTTTGGTCCGCAAGAAAAAAATGAATATTCTACACCACAAGAGGTATGTAAGCTATTAACGTTAAATCATTTTAAAATTGTAAATTTAAGTAAGTTATTAAAAAAATGATGTTTTAAGACAACCAGCTTTTCTTTTGATTATTTTATAAATTTGATCTTTCGTACCAGTTATCATTCGACCTAAGTGAAAAAATAAATCAGAATAATGTACAAATACAACAATGTTCTAAATTTAAGGTAGGGCGAAGACAGATGCATCTTCTCTCATCTGCATCATGGAAAATATATTAAAATTCATTCATTCACAATTTTCAGTTGGCATGTTCGGACAAAGGCAAATATTGAAAGAGTTAGAAAAGATGAAGAAAAGGCTGCTGACGAAGAAAAGGAACGTGAAAGGAGGATAGCTCTAGCTGTTAGTTTATCTTTATTCTCATACAAAAAGTTATCAACAAATCTGCAAGAGTCAACTTTAAAACACGTCTAAAAACGAAAGTAGAAATCTACAATTACAGATTAAATGCCCCTTTCCTATATTTTCTGGTAGCCAGAAGAACCGACCCCACGCGAAAGCGACCCCACTTTTACTCAGAAGAAGCGACCCCAGTTTTATTCTACCCCATTATCGGTTTGTATTTTAACATTGTAATAAAAATGTATGTTAACATTGTAATAAAAATGTATGTTATTAGAAATGTACGTTAACATTAATTGCGCTAAAATTAAACAAGGTTTCATCTTTTCAATGTTTGTGTTTATCAGGTTCAGGTGCTACTAACAAAGTTAAAGAAACACATTAATGATTGCGATTATATTAAGCTTATATTAAGCAATTATTTTTGTTAGTAGCACCTGATACACACAAAAGATTAAAAGATGAAACCTTGCTTAATTTCAGCGCATTTAACGATGAGTTCAACTTTCTTAGCAACACCTGATACGCACAAAAGATGTGTGTTTGTACTTACTTTTGATGTTTTTCGTAAATTGTGTTTGTTTTATTGATACTGTTGTAATGATATAATTATTTTAATTGCTCAATTTGAAAAATATATATATGTATGTGTATGTATAACTGCCTATCACATATTCATTAAACTTGATGATAATTTCGTGAAACTCTGTTCAGAATTGTTAAATTTATTATTTGTTACTTGTGACTTTAATAATTTGGATTAATTTGTTGTTACTTTTGACTTTAATAAATTAGATTTTATTGTTACTTGTGACTTGTGTGAGTGTGAAAATGGCTGATTTGTGTATTGAGTGTCTTGATCCCGTTCGTCCACTACAACATGGCATCACGTGCGATGTATGTGATAGATGGCAGCATCGAATATGCAATACCGGTAAGTACCATTACAAAATATATTTTATGCCATATATTAATATTAACAATGTTTTCTTAGTTAGCCTTCTAAGATGTTTTCAATTTATGCGGCCTACCTATCCTTTAAAAATCCCCCTTTTCTCACCATATATGTACACATGTCCACCTTTCTCACAATGTTTTCTCAAGTTTGTTTGCCACGAAGATTTCAAATTATGGTTTTCCATTTCAAAGTATGTTTGATAGTGGACATTTCTCCTTCTTTGCCTTCTAAGATGTTTTCAAATTATGCGGCCTACCTATCCTTTAAAAATCCCCCTTTTATCACCATATATGTACACATGTCCACCTTTCTCAAGTTTGTTTGCCACGAAGATTTCAAATTATGGTTTTCCATTTCAAAGTATGCCGAGGACATATCTTCTTTTCTCACAATGTTACTAAATTATCCAATATGATATGCCAATATCATGCTTTCAAAGTATACACCATATATGTACACATGTCCACCTTTCTTACAATGTTTTTCAAGTTTCTTTGCCACGAAGATTTCAAATTATGGTTATCCAAAATGTCGAAGTTGTTTAATAGTGTTTGATAGAGGACATATCTCCTTTTTTCACAATGTTACGATGTTTACTAATGTTTGATAGAGGACATATCACCTTTTCTCACAATGTTACTAAATTATCCAAAATGCCGAAGTTGTTTAATAGTGTTTGATAGAGGACATATCTCCTTTTTTCACAATGTTACTAAATTATCCAATATGCCGAAGTCGTTTAATAGTGTTTGATAGAGGACATATCTCCTTTTTTCACAATGTTACGATGTTTACTAATGTTTGATAGAGGACATATCTCCTTTTTTCACAATGTTACGATGTTTACTAATGTTTGATAGAGGACATATCTCCTTTTTTCACAATGTTACTAAATTATCCAATATGCCGAAGTCGTTTAATAGTGTTTGATAGAGGACATATCTCCTTTTTTCACAATGTTACTAAATTATCCAAAATGCCGAAGTTTTTTAATAGTGTTTGATAGAGGACATATCTCCTTTTTTCACAATGTTACTAAATTATCCAAAATGCCGAAGTTGTTTAATAGTGTTTGATAGAGGACATATCTCCTTTTTTCACAATGTTACGATGTTTACTAATGTTTGATAGAGGACATATCTCCTTTTCTCACAATGTTACTAAATTATCCAAAATGCCGAAGTTGTTTAATAGTGTTTGATAGAGGACATATCTCCTTTTTTCACAATGTTACTAAATTATCCAATATGCCGAAGTCGTTTAATAGTGTTTGATAGAGGAAATATCTCCTTTTTTCACAATGTTACGATGTTTACTAATGTTTGATAGAGGACATATCTCCTTTTCTCACAATGTTACTAAATTATCCAAGTTGTTTACTAGTGTTTGATAGAGGACATATCTCCTTTTTTCACAATGTTACTAAGTTTCAAAGTCACTATTGTTCTATTACTCGAGTGTTTACTATGCAGCATTAATTTAATAATTGTTTTGTTTTTTTCCATTTATGTTTTCAAAGTAAATATTGTTTTTTTACTCAATTGTTTACTATGCATCATTAATTTAATAATTGTTTTGTTTTTTCCAAGGTTTAACAGAATGTGTCACTGTTGTATTTTTCCATATTCATGACTGTTTATTACACTTAAACACTTAAACCCTCCATTCACACCTAAAACCGATCCATTCACACCTGTTAAAACCGATAACGGGGTAGAATAAAACTGGGGTCGCTTCTTCTGAGTAAAAGTGGGGTCGCTTTCGCGTGGGGTCGGTTCTTCTGGCAGCCTATTTTCTTGCCTACTTATTGTGATGTTGTGCATAACAATCAAATACTCCACAAGTCATGTAAGTGACAAACTCCTTTACATTTTCCCACATACATAGACTCTCTGATGCCTCTACGCTAGATGACTTTTGAAATCATTGTTGCAAGATAAGAAATTGCTCATGATGAGCAATTTCTCCTTTTGCCAGAAAGTTTTAAACCTTATTCAATAATATTTTATTCATTTTTAGAGATTTTCCATATTTTTGGCCTTATTGTTTTCAAAGTTGTCTGCTGCAGATTTGTTGTATGTTGGAAAGGGTTGAGAGAAATAAAGATGAATAGATATAATTTAAAACAGTAACTTAAAGAACTAAACAAAATCCTATTTGTTAGACTAAGACTAAGAGCCCACTTTGGCATGTAAAGACTCCTCCTTTAGATCACATGAGCAGAAGACTCAAGGTGATCTATTCTCTGTCCGATGTTCATCCTTCATTTACTTTAAGCTTCAAATGATATCTCCTCCTGTACAACTAGAGCAATTTCAACCAAACTTCACAGGAATGTTCCTTTTGTGGTCATCTTGGTTCTTTATCTTCCGGTAGAAGAGCTTTAACTTTTTCCAACATAAAGACGCTTTCTGATGCCTCTGCAGCAGAAGTCTTTTGAAAACCTTGTGGCAAAAGGAGAAATTGCTTAACTTTTGTCCTTTTGTCAAAACATATTCTATAATTCAAAATGTCTGCTGATGAGTCATCTATATATGAGAAAGGGTTAAATCAGATGTTTTTCCTATCATATATAAATGATAATATACTTTGATGAGTAATATGGATTATCACATTGAAAGTATCAAATGGAGTTGGGCATTTTCCAAGTCTTGACAATTGAAGCGTAATTTGCTTAATTACTTCTAATTTTCCTACTATATAACAATGGAAATTTTAACATGTAAGATGTTACACAAGTGGATGCCACAATTTTTATCCTATCTTCATGAACATTCATCAGAAGTTTCATCTTCATAAGATGCTGTGAACTGGGTCAAAAACTAGGTCACCAAGTCAAGTTTAACCCTTTCCCTCATATAGACGCTTTTTGACGTCTCTGCAGCAGACAGCTTTTTGAAAACATAGTGACAAAAGAAGAAATTGCACAAAACGTGCAATTTCTCCTTTTGCCACAATGTTTTCCACTTTTAGTCATAGGTTAACCATTCAATTATGGAGATTTTGACAAAATACGTTCAAAGTCGTCTGCTGCAGAATTGTCGTATGAGGGAAAGGGTTAAGAAAACCTTTTAACACTCCATAGGTATCATTTGTCATCAAATCTTCATGAAAGTTCATTTCCATCAAGTCTAGCTCTTGTTTGAATGTGGGTCAAGTTGGGTCTAAATCTAGGTCACTCGGTCAAATTATACACTGTAGACATAATCCACAAATAATATTTTTAATAACTGATATAGCAAGGTTGTGCAAGCATCAAGAACCAAACAAATTTGGAGTTGGAATTCAATTTAATGGAATAACCATTTTCCGCTTACAACAGATCTGCAGCCAACAACTTTGAAATCATTTTGGCAGAACTATGGAAAATCTTTATATAAGTGAAAACAAAATTATCGAATAAGGTTGAAAACATTGTGACAAAAAGAGAACATGCTCTTAATGGGCAATTTCTCCTTTTTGCCACAATTTTTCCTCAGCCATCTGATGCAGAGGCATCTGAAAGTGACTTTGTGTGGGAAATGGTTAGATTTAACCCTTTCCCTCATATAGATGCTTTCTGACACCTCTGCAGCAGACGGCTTTTTGAAAACATGGCAAAACGAGCAATTTCTCCTTTTGCCACAACGTTTTCCACTTTTAGTCATAGGTTATCCATTCAATTATAGAGATTTTCTATTTTTTGACAAGAGATGTTCAAAGTCGTCTGCTGCAGAATTGTAGTATGAGGGAAAGGGTTAAGGAATTAATTGATAAACCTAGTTGTTTATACCTACTAATATTAATTAACAATGACTTTGGAACCTGCATCCACTCTTGAATTTCGTTTGACAGTTAGCTGAAAAATTACCATAAGTTTTGTTCTGTAGGAACAAGAGGCTCGCACAGAATTGCTCAGAGTAAAAGCAAGCAAACGGAAATCAGACAGGGAATTAGAAGAAGTGTCTACATCAACTAAAAAACACATACAGGACTCAGCTGAAGGTATGTTTTAGTATTTCCATAACGCTATTATCACTGAAGGTATGTTTTAGTATTTCCTTAACGCTATTATCACTGAAGGTATGTTTTAGTATTTCCATAACGCTATTATCACTGAAGGTATGTTTTAGTACATCACTTAACTCTAAGGAAGCAAATTCTTGTTTCAAATTTCAAGTTTTCCTCCGGCTGTTGAGATTTTTTTCAAAGCAGACTACCAGAAAATCAGGTTAAGCATTAAAAAATTGTTTTTTTTACTATTGTTAAAGTAAATAATTGACCATAGACTAGGGATATATGATTTGTTCACTGCACTTGAAGAACAAGTAGACACAGGTACTTTCGTGAATGTTCATGGGTTGGTATACATGGAGAGAGAAGGTAATACAAACAAGCAATTTCTCATTTTGCCAACCCTAACCCTTTTGTCACATTGTTGTGAACAGTTGTCTGCTGAAAAGACGTCAGAAAGCATCTGTATGCAGTGCCTTTCTACCTATTATATTATAGGCCAATTAAGGCTACTTCACAATTATAAAAGCAAACATTCAAATGAAGTGTATGCTTTCATAATCCAGTATGAAGTGCATTAAGTCATAAAGCAAAATAAATTGGAATATACCTTGTTCATAAGATTTCATAATACTTCATTTATACATAACATATAATATTTCCTCACAATTTTGTGATTTATTATGACATAGTTTTCATAATTGAGCAATTTTGCATGTTGAATTTCACAAAAACAGTAAGCTAGGGAGTCTTCACATACATGTAATTGGATGGAAAGGGGCTGGTATGTGGGAAAGCGATAAGATAAGAGTTTACTCTACCTGATCTAGATCTCTGAAATAGGATATTATGTTCTTGTACATTGTACTAACAATACGTTCTAGTACATTGTACCAATATTATGTTCTTGTACATTGTACCAATAATATGTTCTAGTACATTGTACCAATAATATGTTCTAGTACCTTGTACCAATAATATGGTCTAGTACATTGTACCAATAGTATGTTCTAGTTCATTGTACCAATAATATGTTCTAGTACATTGTACCAATAATATGTTCTAGTACATTGTACCAGTAATGTTCTAGTACATTGTACCAATAATATGTTCTAGTACATTGTATGAATAATGTTCTAGTTCATTGTACCAAAAATGTTCTAGTACATTGTACCAATAATGTTCTAGTATATTGTACCAATAATTTATTTATTTATTGGGGTTTTATGCCGCTTTCAATATTATTTCAGTTATATCATGGCGACAGTTCACTAATTCATGAACCCTGGGTAAACAAACCAGTACTAGGCTAGAAAATGTGCCTCACCCAAGGGCACTCCACCATGACCGAGGTGCTGCGACTGGGGATCGGACCCGGGACACCCGGTTTCGAAATCCCCGATGCTAACCACCAGACCACAGCGGATTCCTTTGTACCAATAATGTTCTAGTACATTGTACCAATAATAGTTTCATGTAAACCAAACCATGCATTTCAGGAATTGATTAATTGAACCATTTCACACTTACAACAAATATACAGCAGACAACTTGAAAAACATCTGGTCAAAACAATGAAACAAACTTAATAAATATTAGTATGATTATTGGATTTAGTTGAAAACATTTTGACAAAATGCTTATAATGCGCAAATTCTCCTTTTGCCACACTGTTTTCAAAAGTTGTCTGCTGCAGATTCGTCTTCATGTGGGAAAAAGGTTAAGAACATTATCCTTAGGACTATTATTTTTCAAATTTCAGGTCCCAGTTCTTCAAGTGCTGTAGAAATTAACACAACTAGTGGTCACATTAACCTGTTCAGTGAGCTTGAAGCTGGGGTATGTTCTGTTTAAATCTTACAAGATAATGGCTATAGACTTTCGACTGTCCCATGATAATACATGTAATACCTCAGTAAAATGTTAAAAACTTCATAAATTAATCAATTTTGTTGAACAAAAACAAACAGATCCTTTGAAAACTTTCCTGTTCTTACTTTATTCAAACTTAACAAGACATCTGAAGCAGATGACTTTGGAAAACATTTAGTCCAAATTATGGAAACTCTGTATATGAAAGAACAATTGCTGTATAAGGTTGAAAGCATTTTGACAAAACTGGAGAAATTGCTCACGATGAGCAATTTTTCTTTTTATGCAGCAATGCTTTTCAAAAGTTGATGCATCAAAATGTGTCTGTAGGTGGGTAAGGGTCAAGATTGCTTACTTTCAATGTGTGCCTACCTATATATAATTATATATAATTATTATTGCAAAAACTGCTTAACCCTTTCCCACAAACAACATCTGTAGAAGATGACTTTGAAAACATTTATTCAAAAATATAGAAACTCAATTATTGAAAAGAGTTGAAAACATTGTTGCGAAAGAAGAAATTGCTCATTATGAGCAATATCACCAAAATGTTATTAAAAGTCATCTGTTGCAGAGGCATCAGAAAAGTCTATATGTGGGAAAGGGTAATATCTGCAGATAAATTGATTTTGCAATGAAGACGAATCCACTGTATCTATTGTTCCAGATGTTGACACATTTCGTCACAGCTGTAGCAGATGACTTTAACAACATTGTGTTATCAAAAGTCGCCTGTTGTAGAGAGTTCAGAAAAGTCTGTATGAGCCATCCCGTGAGAAAACCAACATTATGGCCTCTGCATAATGTATTGACCTAGATCAGCCTAGGCAGTCCGCGCAGACTGATCCGGGCCGACACATTCCGTCTCAGGGGGATAGAGGTATAGAGAAATGATTTCTGAAACAGAATATCCACAGGAGGCGAAAAGTGTCTTTCCATGTAAGCCTGCGCGGCATGCTTAGCCTCTGGTTGATACTTTACGCAGAGTCCACAATGTTGGTTTTCTCGCCTGATGGCTCATATGTAGGAAATGGTTAATCATGAAATATTTGCAGGGAAGAAGAATCATTCCACTGTATCTTTTCTGTGTTCGTCTTTGGTCATCTTTAACCCTTTCCCTCATATAGACGCTTTTTGACGCCTCTGCAGCAATTTTTTGAAAACATAGTGACAAAAGAAGAAATTGCTCAAAACAAGCAATTTCTTCATTTGCCACAATATTTTTCACTTTTAGTCACAGGTTATCTATTCAATTAAGGAGATTTTCATATTTTTTGACAAAATATGTTCAAAGTCGTCTGCTGCAGATTTGTTGTATGAGGGAAAAGGTTAACAGGACAGATGATAAGGTCATTGTGGACAAATCTGTTTAAACTTTTAGTCATAGGTTATCGATTCAATTATAAAGATTTTGTAATTTTTGACAAAATATATTCAAAGTCGTCTGCTGCAGAATTGTCATATGAGGGAAAGGGTTTACATTAAATTAAACAACATCTCCTCCTGAACCACTTGACAAAATTTCAACCAAACTCCACAGGAATGATCATTTGGTTGTCTTCTTTCAAATTTGTTCAAGAATTTCAATTCAATGAAGAACTTTGGTTGCTGCGGCATCAGGAAGGGGGAAAATGGCCAATCTTTGAAATTCTTCTTCTTTGAATCTGCTTTTCAGATTCCAATACAACTTGATATAGATGTTTCTTAGGTGACCCCCTACAAAAATTGTTCGAGCCATATTAATTGGCTGCCAGACGGCATCAGAAAAGGGGCAAACTGACAACTTTTTAAAAATTCCATTATTATGATTATTATGATTGTGCATTTCAAGATAGATCATCTTAGATCTGTTAAAAATGTTCCTTCAGTGACCCTCTATATAATTTTTCCATTAATAATGATTGGTTGAAAGACTTGGCATACAGGTGGCATAAGAAAAGGGGTTAAATCAACTTTAAGCTTCAAATTACATCTCCTACTTATCCGCTAAAACCAATTTCAAGCAAACTTAATAGGAATTTTACTTTTTTGGGCGGGGTCCTCTTTCAAAATTGTTGAAAGATATAAATTTATACAGAACTAAGGTAGCTGCATCATCAGAATGGGAGAAAAATTACATAACCTTGAAGCCATTTGTCTCAGATTCCAAGATAATTTGGTGGAATTGCTCCTTAAGTGACCCTCAACAGACAAAAATCAAGCCATATTGATTGGTTGAAAAACATGGCCGCCAGACGACATGAGAAAAGGTGTAAAATGATTAAACCTTAAAATTCTATTCTTATTGAAGTTCTCGTCTAATTCCAGATAGTTTAGCAGAAATGTTCCTATTTTGACACTGTAAATAATTTGTTCAAGCCATATTGATTGGTTGAAAAAAAAAGAAGCTACCAGGTGCATCAGAAAGGGGTAAAACATCTCCACTTAAGCCAATAGACAGATATAGATATCTACCAAACTTCAAAGGAATATAACTGTGGCGATCATCTATCCATTTGTTCAAAGATAAAAAAGAAAACTTTATTAGCAGTAGCATTAAATTTTGCTACTATACTATCACTCAGATGATCAAATTAGGGCCATCTTGTTCCCCTGTACCAAATGCTGACACGTTTTTGACACAGCTGTATTAAATGACTTTAGAACACATGTTTGCAAAAGGTGTAATTGTTCAATAATATTCATTAATAATTATTTCATATACAGAGATTGTCCAAATTTTTGTTTAGATGTTTTCAAAATTGTCTGCTGCAGAAGTGCTTAATGTAGGAAAATTGAAGGACCATTTTTCTTCAGGAAAAATCAAAAAGTAAGAATGCTGACAACGAGGCTGAGAAAAAAGCAGAGAAAGAGAAATGGGAAAAAGACATTGGTCTGCTTACCTACCTGGGTCAGAGTACACAAGGTAATAGTCAACTATTTACCTGGGTCAGAGTGCAGTAGAAACACACAGTAATAGTCAACTATTTACCTGGGTCATAGTGCAGTAGTAACACAAGGTAATAGTCAACCATTTACCTGGGTCAGAGTGGTTAGAAACACAAGGTAATAGTCAACCATTTACCTGGGTCAGAGTGCAGTAGTCACACAAGGTAATAGTCAACCATTTACCTGGGTCAGAGTGCAGTAGTAACACAAGGTAATAGTCAACCATTTACCTGGGTCAGAGTGCGGTAGTAACTGAAGGTAATGGTCAACCATTTAGCTGGGTCAGAGTGTAGTAGAAACACAAGGTAATAGTCAACCATTTACCTGAGTCAGAGTGTAGAAGTAACACAAGGTAATAGTCAACTATTTACCTGGGTCAGAGTGCAGTAGTAACACAAGGTAATAGTCAACCATTTACCTGGGTCAGAGTGAAGTAGTAACACAAGGTAATAATCATCCATTTACCTGGGTCAGAGTGCAGTAGTAACACAAGGTAATAGTCAACTATTTACCTGGGTCAGAGTGCAGTAGTAACACAAGGTAATAGTCAACCATTTACCTTGGTCAGAGTGAAGTAGTAACACAAGGTAATAATCATCCATTTACCTGGGTCAGAGTGCAGTAGTAACACAAGGTAATAGTCAACTATTTACCTGGGTCAGAGTGCAGTAGTAACACAAGGTAATAATCAACCATTTACCTTGGTCAGAGTGCAGTAGAAACACATGGTAATAGTCAACCATTTACCTGGGTCAGAGTGCAGTAGAAACACAAGGTAATAATCAACCATTTACCTGGGTCAAAGTGAAGTAGAAACACTAGGTTTCGTCTGCAGCTGCTACTTTGTCCCATACTATAGGGATGCTTCTCTTGAAATCAAACTAGTTATTGATAGTTATAACACCACCACCAAAGACTTTGTAGAACAATATACAACAGGTTGCTTAGTGTTTCTGCAGTCACAAGCTAATATTGTCCATCCTGCTCTGCAGTATGAGATGTACCGTTCTGTGTACGCGCCAGCTGGGTCTAAAGACAAAGACAACGATTGTTGGTTTGACTGGGTCGTAGTGGATCCGAAGGTTTATCTATACTTTCTACAATACATGTATTGTAACAAGACAAATAAACCAGGCATCAGAAGACAAATTGTTGAAACATTTCGACATATCATCGAAGAGGACAATTTTAGTTGTCATAGGGAAACCGCCTACAACTTGTTAGGATGGATGCTGAAACAAGAAAACCGGGAATTAGTAGCGTGGAAATGGTTTTGTCGGTCTTGGAGAATCAGACCATTACACAATGCAGCTAAGTGGCACATAGTCCTGATTTTGAATGATATATGGCGATAAAACAATGCCACTAATACAAATTAATTAGAGTTACGGGGTCATTAACATAATCAGTTGTTGACGTTTTCTATGAAACATTTGTGAGAATATAAACTAAGGTATTGTTGTAAAGAAATAATAAAGTAGACTGAATGTAAGTAATTAGCTTAGTTTGTATTGTAACGACTCGCGATAGCTCGAATTCGAAAAGGCTAAATTAATTTCTTTGTGTTATGGACTTGTTCGAGTGATCGCTGGATATATAATAAAGTTTATGAAAAAGTCAGCAATAGGAACATATCAAGAAAACAACACAGCAGCAGTTTTTAAAAGACGGATCCGTTCGAGCAATATATCGAGTAAAACATGTATATTCTTATTTCCCAATGTTTACGTTATCGCGGGTCCACTGTATGTTTAATCACTGAAACATATACATGCATATATTGCTATCAACCTGGTGCATTGATACCTCTTATATATTCGTATTAAGTTGCTGAAATCAAGATTAAAGATACTATAGTATTACTTACTTCGGTGTCACTATTAGCAATATTTGCAGAAGTTTCAACATTTCTATGTACATGATCCATGAGACCTGATTTAATTCACCTTTTCCCACGTGGAGAAAGCGATACTGTGGTACTGTCGGAGGGGAATACGGTCCACGTTTATGTTGGGTAGGGTATATTCAAGAACGAAGTCCTAGGTTTAATTTGAGTGTATGAGTTTATACGTCATAGATGTAGCAAATTCTTACTGCAATATGTAGTTAAACCATTGTGGACCTATCCAGGGAAGTTAACACAACATCTGCACTCATCCCAAAAATGAATGACTTCATGTTAGACATGGTAAGTAAAATTAATTCTATCTCTATTTTTACTGATAATATCATGCTAACTGTAAGTACTGAATGAATTATGACTACAGTTGAAAACATTGTAACAAAGAAAGCAGTCCTAGTTATGATAAAATATCAATAGATGAAAGAAGAATTATAGACGAAAAACATATCCTTTTGCCACAATGTTTTCAATAGTTACCAAAAGCATGTTTTTAAAGGGTTAATAATTCATATTCATATTTTAGGGTGTCACAGAGCTGGCAGATTTGAAGGTTGACAATCATACATCATACAGTCACCATACATCGATCAATGACTTCCAGACTGCTATCTCATCTGTGATAGAAGACGATACAATCTCCATGATAAAATCTAGTAAGAAGTATTCTATCATGTTTGATGAGAGCACAGATATTAGTATTCACCAGAACCTTATACTGTACGTTCGGATCCTCCAGCCTGACAC
The DNA here is from genome assembly GCA_031761405.1 of Serripes groenlandicus. Lineage (NCBI taxonomy): Eukaryota > Metazoa > Mollusca > Bivalvia > Cardiida > Cardiidae > Serripes > Serripes groenlandicus. The sequence goes on from JASEVX010000003.1 coordinate 70,387,193, forward strand.
ACTTGGGTATATTTCTCCTGTTACCCGTTTTTTGTCCATTGCTTCCCTGTCCCGGGCTAATGCCGAGTCCATTTTTGAAAAGGTTATCTCCAGTCTTGAGAAAAAGGGCATTTCTCTGTCAGGTCTTTGTGGTGTTAGCACAGATGGTGCAGCTGTCATGGTCGGAAGTAAAACTGGGGTTGTCACTCGATTGAAAGAGAAGGTTAAAGGCATTTTGGCAACACATTGTATCGCTCATCGTCTAGCCCTGGCTTGTTGTTCTGGAGCCGATTCAATTCCCTATCTTGTTAAGGTTCAAGAGATAATTAATAATACTTACAAGTATTTTAACAAGTCACCAAAGAACATGGCTATGCTTGAGTCAATTCAGTCCCTTTCTGGTGGTTCTTCCTCGCGGTTCAAGGAAGTTTTCCATACAAGATGGTTAAGTTTTGAGGGTTCAGTTGATGCTTTTGTTAGTAACTTTTCCAATGTTGTGTCCGTCTTCCTGCAGGAGAAATCTGGGAAGTCCCTCATCCTTTATAAGCCAATCTCTTCCTTCAAGTTCTTGTATGTGTCCCACTATCTCTGTGATGTTCTTAAGCCAATTTCTATTCTTTCAAAACTGTACCAACAGGCAAATTTGGATTTTTCCGAGGTTACACCCCATCTTTCTTGTACAATTTCTAAGTTGGAAGAACTGAAGGAGAAAAAGAATGGTCCTCGTCTTTCTCAGTTCTTGTCTGTTTGCCCCTCTGAGCCAGTTTCTGATGCCAGTGGTCTTTTTACATTTGAGTTTAATGGTCATACAATTAGGGATGGTGCTAAACAGCGTAGTGAGGCCTTTCATGTCTGTGATTTGTTTGTTGAGGGAATGATAAAGAATCTTAACTCCAGGTTTTCTAATAATGCTGACTCCCTTGTACTGTCATCTCTGTCCAATCTGTTCAACCCCTTGATATACCACTCTTTGAAGTCTGATGATGTGGAACATGTCTCTGACTATCTTGATTCTGTTGGTTTCCAGGGCTATAGGGAAGAGTTGTTAGATTTTGTTGTGTATGTTGGGCATATGGTTGATATTGGGTCTAAGGTTGTCTCCAATAGTAGAGATGTGGCTAATCTTGCTATTAGGAAGAAAGAGGTTTATCCTACTGTAGCAGAAGCAGCTGAGCGTTTTTTGGTGGCCCCTGTTTCCACAGTTGACTGTGAAAGAGGCTTTTCCAAACAGAATCTTATCAAAACCTGTCTGAGGAATTCCTTGTCTGTAGATTCCCTTGATTCCCTCATGAGAATTTCCATTGATGGTCCCTCTCAATCATCCTTTGATTTCCCAAGGTGTTTTAGGAAATGGTCCAGTGTTAAGGCTAGGAGGATTTTGTATTGAATGAATGTATATATTGTATATATTGTCTGTAAAAATGTTCAGAAAAAAATGTAAAATATATTATTATATTTTGTTGCCTACCACAACAAAGGCATAATAAAATGTAAATAACAATTTGTATCATAGTTTGATTTATTTGTTTCCCTTCTTTATGTATTTATTTCTTTCATTCTTTCTTTCTTTCTTTCTCACTATTTCTTCCCCTCTCCTTTTATCTCTGAAATTAAAGAAAAGTGGCGAACAAATGGCTAAAATATTTGTCAAAAGTGAAAAAAATTAATGGCTCCTAAAAAATTAAAAGTGGCTCCTAAAATTAGAAAGTGGCCTACTTTATTTCAATGTGGCGAAAGAAAAATTCAACCCAGAGCAGGCCCTGACAAGGATGACATAGTTTGATGTTGTAAAGACAAGCAGCTGATTGCAACCCGGTAAGAATGTGGAAGACTAGGCATAACTTGACGATTGACAAATTGACAATTCTAACAGACAAGTTACAAAGGCCTATACGTCACGTACTGTTCATATTAAAAAATCAATAACTGGAGAGGAAAGTTCAACCTTATTCACCATGTCCCTATATTAATAAAGGTCAAACGAATATACCAGCAGCGCGGTATTGTGTTATTGGGTTAAACACACTTTTAGACAGTTTATGAATGATATCACGGTGAAAAACACTTACTCATGATGTATTGAAGACAAATCATTTCTATTACCTAACCATGGCTATAAAACGTGCCATACTCATATGGTCAAGGGCGCTCCATCATGACCGCCGTGAGCGGGAATCGAAATCGGTACAACCATACCCCAACGCATACTTGTAAGTCGCCCAGGAGACTCTTGTTCTCCGAAAATCAACATAGAGCGCTGTACTGACAAGAGCATAAAACAATCACGTTAAACAGTCATATCAAAGGTTTCTTGAAATATGTGTTGCCTTGTGACCGAACATTGAAGACCAAGCTTCATCTGTATGTTTGTCATCAGTGAAATTTACCTCTATATTACACATGTGAACGGATAGCAAAGGTTCTAGCAAACTGTACATTTAAACAACCTCGCCTGAGTATCAAGTGTTCGAAGATGCTTTAGTGATAGTGTGTGTTGTTCGTTTAGTCTGTAGCACCGTGGAATGTCAATGGTTCGAACACCAGCTTGACCAACACTCTTTAAAACGTTTGACAAAAATCAATGTGACACGCGCCATTCGTCTTCCAATGGGCTAACAGTCTATGTAAAAAGGTAGATAGTTGCTATACAATACTTATTTGAAATGGTTGAAAAAGTCTTGAAAACAACGTAAAACGAAAAGCAATCAAGTACAGTCGAACCTCGTTAATCCGGACACCTTTGTTCCCCATTAATATTTCCGGACTAACGAATATTTACCTAAACACCGTACATCGTACTAATTACAACGATGTAAGATTTACCACAGCGAAAAGCGGACCAGAATCCTTTCTCTTCAAGTTTTATTTACCTCTAGATTGCACCATTTGTCGTAAGCGAAGCTTAATCATGAGATATACAACAACTCGATAACATATACGTAAACAATGTTATAATTTGAAAAATGAGCATAAAAATATACAAATTTGGAACACCTTATTATTTTTTGTCGGATCTCCACTTGTCTCTGGGTCAAAATGTCGAAATTTTAATCTCACAAATCAGTTTATATCATGTTGGCAATCAACGCCTGATTGGCTGCTATTTTTTGACTGCTAATCAATGACACAGTCCTATTACATTGTATACAGTACACAGCTTTTAACACATACAGTCCATACTAGAATAGTAGAAAACTGACACGCGACAAGATTTACGCAATCAGTATAATCCGACTAATTGAGAGAATAGAAAACATATACATGTTTGGACTTCCGGACTAATGGTCGTTCTGTTCCCGATTTTTTTTGTCCGTCTCCGGAACGCGAATTTCCGTATTAACGGAGAATAATAAAGCATGAAAAATCCGTTCCCTGACTTTTATGTCCGGACCGCGAGTTTTCCGGATTAACGGCGTCCGGATTAACGAGGTTCGACTGTATACCCTTTGATGTCAGTTGCTGGGGCCAGCGGCACAGGCTTACCCAGATAGACACTTTTAGCCTCCTGTGGATTTTCTGTTCCATGAATCATTACTCTATACCCTTGAGACGGAATGTGTCGGCACGGATCAGTCTGCGCGAACAGCGCAGGTTTGATCTGGGTCAATACATTACGCAGAGGCCATAATGTTGGTTTTCTCGCGTGACGGCTCATATTGCTTTTCCTGAGCAAATTCTCTATTTGTCATAACTATTTTCAAAAATTATAGTTTCATTAATAAATATTTCCATATTTTAACCAATCTATTTAGTTGTCTGTTTTAGAATTGTTATATGTGGGAAAAGTATTAAGAAGCATCTCCCATACAGTAGTTAACCATATCCCACCTGCAATTTGACGCCTGTACAGCAGAGCACATTTAAAAACATTGTGATAAAGGAGAATTTGCATTACAGTATTACTCCTTTCTTTAATGTTCTTTATAAGTAGAAGTCCAGCTAAGAATCTTGCAGTTGGTGATACATCCATAGTCTAGAGTTGTTATCTTATGATGTGGCTAAATTGATTCAAAATATGCCTGTTACTATGGAAACAAGCCATTGTTCAATCATATACAAACAGTAATTCATGGATATTTGTTTGTGAAAAGGAACTATTATAATCAATAATCTGCATATATGTTAATCAAGTAAAATAGTTACTTTTATTCTGTTTTCAATCACAGCTGAACCAGAAGTTCAACTGTGCAAAAGATTCAAAACTCTTTTATATAGATGTTATATAAATATTTCAATTTTTTCACGAACACGGATAGACTGAAACAGTTTCACTGAAAGCATAAAACTTAATCAAAGAATAGTTCATTTACACATATATATAACATGTAAAAACATATAAAATGTGACCCCAAGAGTGTCCATAAGGTTAATCTAAAACTTGGCATAGTGTCCTAGTGTTTGACCCCACATAACTCTAATTAACATAAGATTAAGGTTTAATGAAGAGGACTGTTCTCGTGAAAATTGCATGAAAATTGTGGCCTAAAACATAATTTTTAGTAAAAATAACCTTGACCCTTGTATATGCATCCTATCTGTGAAATGAGATTACAATTTGAGGCCAGCCTCCAGAAAAACATAAATCTAATAAACCAGTTGTAACATCAGGAAAACTAATACACTTAAATTCAGATACATTGATGAAGTGCCGTCAGATGAACCTTAGTACTTAGTAAATTTAAATGATGACAGTTGCTTTAAAAAGAGAAGAATTTTCAAAAGTGTCTTCTGCTAAAAGACAACTTTATGAATTAAGGAAAGCTTAAATAGATGAACATATGTCAGCATAATTCAGCATAATTCTTAACTAATACTGCATGCATATAGCTCTGTACATAATGATTTTAGCGCACATGTGACCTCCAAACAGTCAAATAATCAGCATATGATTATGGCTCAACGAAATACAATTATATTTCTTAAATATTCTGAGATGACTATTTTTGGCTCATGCCGTTTTCAATAAAATGTCAGTTATGTCACAGCAACACTACACTTTTTCATCATCTATGATCCCTGAATGACTAACCAGTCATAAAATAGGAAACATGCTGTACCAAAGTGAGCTTGTATATATATATAGTTGACAAGGATTGAAAGTGGGATCATGGCCCTGCCATGAAATAATAAAAACATACATGTATACAATTATTACTCTAAATATCCATATATATATAATATGTCTTACATGTTGTTCAAGAAGTATAAAAAGCCGTTATAAATTACATTAAAAACTCTGCAGTATTGTTAAACTACTAAAACCATAGTTAGAAAACAATAATTGCTCAAAATGAGCCATATTTACTTCTACTTAAAATTTCAATTCTGTCAAAATCTTAGTTATATTTTGTCAGCATTTTGCATGTATTTTTCAGTTTCATGCTTGTTAATGCTTTCCAAAAAACATACCCTTCTGCATCAAATCTGTTTAGAGACATTTGAGCAAAAAAAACATTGCTCATAATGAAATGTCTACCTTTGCCATGATGTTTTCAAATCTATTCCGTATACTGGTTCTTCCTTGATTTTAGAGATTTTCAAAAAAAAAGGCCAAGATATTTTCAGTTTTCTGCTGTAGATGGTTATATGTGGGTCAAGTTTTAAAAAAAAATGTAAAATCTGTTGTCTTTGATATTATCCGGTCAAATATTTCTTCCAATCCGTGAAGTTTGCCAAAAAAATCATCATTTTCTTCACTTCACCATGTTCAACAATTGAAAAATTGGGGACATACTTTGTCCATGTAAATTCTGTTGCATGATGCATATATATAAACTTGACTAAAGGTAAATACATACATAGAAAGATATAGTAAACTGACCTTTGAATGTATATAATTTATGCGGTAGTTAAATGCAAAAGGACAATAATTATGCAGCAGAAAATATTTAAAACTTTATGTCAGAAGTTAAAACTTATAATGTGCTTTTTCCTTTTGTAATCAATAATTTCATTTAGACAGAGAAAGCAATGATCACATTTTAATAGTTATCATATTTCAATCTACTATTAAATTATAATTAACCCTTTCTGACATACAACAAATCACCAGTAGATAACGTTGTATCTGGGCTAAAATAAGGAAAATCATTATGTAGGGAATTTAATAACATGATGGAATTGAAAACATTGAGACAAAAGATGAAAGTGCTCATTATCTTCATTTTTTCCTTCTGCCACATGTTTTCAAATATTGTTTGCTGTAGATGCATCAACATGTCTGCATCTGCAGGTGAGAAAGGGTTAATGTCAGTGTAATAATCTATTGAATCAGTTGTTCACACAATTTCTACAGCTCTAAACTTACTTTTCTCTTCACATTGATAACACAACAGGAATAGATAGAATTTGACTTGTGCATGTTACCTCCAAATGAATCATTATAACTCAATCATTAAATTCAATAGATAAAACATATTGAACTGAATGTAACACATATCTACTGCTTTAAGTGACTGCATATGATATATGTTAATCTTTTTTAAAAGGTCATTTCTCAAATGTCAAATGCAACCTATACCTCCTTGTAATTAATAATGTCTTATATAAGGCAAAGTTTATACTGCGTGGATGCTATTATGTTTTAATATATCTTAGAACTATCATACAATGACCAATATAAACTCTTTATCCATGTTGTATTGTATGTATAAAGTCACTTTTAATTGATAAGTTCCTAATGTCTCAATCTCATTGTTTTTCATCTTTACTGATTGAAGGGTAACCGTTTAGTCCAGAGTCTTCAATAAGGCACAACAGTTATTTTGAAAAAGTACAAAATAGGATAACACTGAGAGTAAATAGACACATAATAATTGAGATTTTCGATATACATTGTATATTTTTGGGATGTTTAGTTCATAAGATTCTGATAGTTTAGTCATTTGCTTTAAAAACATCTGAGCAAACTATTACAACATATTATGTTAACGATAGTTAGTACCAGTTTGATAAAGATTCAACAATATTTTCAAAAGTTGTCTGTCTGCAGCATGAGATATAAGAAATTGTACGCATCAAATACAGGTTTAATAGAAGATTTGTTGATAAGAATTTTGTAATGACATAACCAACTCTATAATCATTTAACTTAACTTCCTTCGTGTGGATTATCAGACTAAATTTAGGACCGATTTGTTTGATTGATTGGTTGGAGTTTAACACCGTTTTCAATGGTATTTCAGATGGAGGCCTATCCACTCTAACATGTGTTTCCCGGCTTTCTCGCACCAGAACTCCGCACAACAATTTACGTAGTTAACTGGCTACCTTCCAACATAGACTATTTAGCCTATTGGTGGAAAACAAACGATGCTTGGTACAATGGATTTTGTCAATCATCAGAATATCAAGATTTGTATACATGTCTGCGCAAAACCTTTTGTTATCAATATAGATGTATGCTATGATTTGAATAATGAAATAGCCCGTTTATAACAGATACTTTGAAATTATTGATCGGATTCAAGTTATTTGGGGTTATAATGCATCTGTTCTCAAGTGAAGACTCAGATGAGCCTATGTATCATATTATGCAGTCTTCACTGACCATAAACATGTAATTTAGGCCTAGAAACAAGGTAGCCTCACTACTTTTATGTCAATATAACTTTATAAATGACGCCAAGACAGAGTGTCATTAAGATATGGATTCACTAAACAATTGATAACATAGCGTTCACAACCTTGATACAACTATGCATATGTTTATGTGTGTTAATTGAATAACATTTTTGGCAAAGCATCATGCATATGCTCTATCTGAGGTTAGGCAAAATCTGAAAAATTCATTTATAATATAGATTAAATGTTTTCATTCTTTTCAATCATAAAACTTGTATATTATCATCAATATATAATACAAATAATTGTACACAATATTCAAAGTTTTATAGCAGTTTTTACACCACTTAACCGCTTTTGTCTCCTTAAATGCCTAAATACATACAAGAACGATGTTACACTTGTACGAAGTCTCCGTAGTCCTACATGTTTTATATTGTTATATTCCTTCATATGCCACCCTTTTCAAATAATTAACAGATGTCAGATGATAAAAGGGACAAGCGAATGTCTAAAGGAATTGGGCTATTTTCAGACATACGTGAAATACATGTGAGCTTATTTTCATATTCGGTTACGATACAACACAGGGCGAAAAAAAAAGTTTTCCATTCCAAATTATAGTTTTCATTGACAGACCTACCTCTTACGTTTTGCGGATTGATGACTAAATGAACATTGTAGGCGTGCACACATTTATCTCCTTTCAGTCTTCCTCAATATAAAACTTCATGTGTCATTTCTTCACCAAAACAATAATAATCTACCCTCAGGGCAGCTTGTCATATTTCTGCTTTCATTTTGAACGGAAGTTGCAAATTCTCCTTTGCAAAGTTTTCGTTCCTTACCATATCGTTCAGTATATGGAATCGATTGGCTAGATAATTAGTTGGGAGATAGTTTTGCATCGAAGCATTGAGCATTATTGTTAATAATACCAAACATCCACCAAATCATATCTGATCAACAAGAAAATAATTCCGGTATTTCCGTCGTCCATTCCGGTCCATTCTTGTATTTCGATGCACCCGAAAAATGTAAACAACGTTCTGATTGGCTCATGAAATTGTAAGGCAATATCAATAAAATGCGTAAGTACGAATTATATTAAACGACAATCTAAAGACGATATTGATGTTTGTTATTTCCAATAAAACATAAGATCTTCTGAATAAGTTCTAATCAACAAAATAAAAGAAAATTAAAAGATGATATTATAAATGACAAAAATATTTCGAAAACAAAAATCATGTTTCGAAGCATTTTACAACTGTAAACAACGTTGGATGTATGTATGAACTGTTTGTGATAGGAAAAATGTACACATATTACTTGAACCAGTAAAGCTGCCTTCTCAGAATTAAATTATAATTTCAGATATCTTGACTCACCAATATGTTTCAAAATACAGATATATTGACTATTGCATGGCACTACTTTTTATGTTTAGGGTTAAGCAAATACATCTGATTCCCAGCTTTAAATTGTTTATAATCGGGGAGCCAATTGCTGTATGATTTTTCAAAATGCACACCACTATAGACGGTACCTTAGGGGTACCGTCCAGAAACAATAACAAATCTAAATAATGTTCTGTCTGTAAAATATGAACAGTATCATTTATTAACAAAATATTTAACAGAACTAGGTCAATACTCGTGTTATCAGCTAATACTGACAAAATCAAAATCAACATTTTATCCGATTTATCGCAATGTCGAAATGTACACGGCACGTAATCTATATGTTTAATATAATTAACCTACTGTGGATATAATCCAGTGAGGTTGACAGCAGGATCCCATCGTTTAATTTCGTATATATTGCGTTCGTGATAACCAGTATGTTCAAGTACTGTTTACATTTAAAATTCAATAACTGAAGAAGAAATAGATTCCAAATTCATCCTGTCGAATATTTGATCGAGGACTTAATAATAAATGAGTCATGCTCGACAATTGTTTTGTACTTTTGGGTTAACGTCGTTTTCAACAGTGTTTCATCTATATCACGGCGACAGTAAACTTACTCATCATTCAAACTTGACAAGCCACTACTGTTATGAAATGTGCCTTGTTCAATGGCTCTCCACCATGACGACCGTCAGCGGGACTCTAACTCATAACTTCCAGTCCCAAATCCCAAACGCTTACCACTCGGCAACGGAATCGTGCTTATGAAAACCTATATGTCTTGACAGTCGTAGACAACGACTGATTTGCATATATATAGTAACTATGTTATCTAGGTGCGCACCACCACCCATGTCTTTTAATCGTATTCATCAGCTTCTGACATGAGTATTGATGCTTATTCAAAGTATTACCATTTTCAACAGTATTTTAGCTATATCCGACTTGTACTCCACAATGCTTTCCAGACAAACGGATACCTTCGCATGTTTCTTGACCGATCCGTCATTGTCCCTCTACATGCATCATCTATTACCCGAGATATCATCCAATAAGACCTCAACGAGCCTAATTGTCCACCTACATTCACCATACGCTATCAGACATTTCGGGAGAGCCGTCACTGTGCACCTATATTCACCATGCGTTACCCGACATATCATACAATATCACTCCGACGATCCTAAGTGTCCACCTACATTCACCATACGTTACCAGACATATCATCCAATAACACTCCGACGATCCTAAGTGTCCACCTACATTCCCCATGTTTTACCAGACATCTAGGACGAGGTCGTCATTGTCAACCTATATTCATCATACGTTACCAAACATCTCAGCTGAGTCGTCATTGTCCACCTATATTCATCATACGCTCATCACGGGACTCGAACCAGGGACCTTTGATGTGAGAGGCCGACGCTCTACCTCTGCACCACTGTCTTCCACGTGAATAGTATATATATAAACTTTATAAAATATTCAAGTCATTTTGATTGGTTGAAAAATATGGCATCTGTACGGCATTAGAGAGGGAGTTAAATGACAATTTTTCAAACTAGTATCCTCTGGATCTGCTCATCTGATTTCAAATACTTTTATCGAAATGTTGCATTAAAAAATATGTCTGCCATTTGCTTGGGCTTACTACCTTCGATATTTTAAAAGCCTTATTTTATGTATACAATGTTTTATCTTTACTCGTAGACACCTACGGTCACTTATTCACATTCATTACGATAAATAGGCTGTTTCTTTGTTTATTTGAGTTATATACGGGTTTCAAAAATATGTTATAACAGGTTGCTTGGTGTTTCTGCAGTCACAAGTTAACATTACAGTATGAAATGTACCGTTCTGTGTACGCGCCAGCTGGGTCTAGAAACGAAGACAAAGATTTTTGGTTTGACTGGGTCGTTATGGATCCGAAGTGTTACCTGTACTTTCTAAGATACATCTTTTGTATGAAGACAAATACACCAGGAAACAGAAAAAGAATTGTGGAAACATTTCGACATGTTATCAAAGAGGAGAATTCTATTTCACATAGAGAAACCGCCTATAACGTGTTAGGGTGGATGCTGATACAAGAAAACCAGGCAATAGAAGCGTGGCAATGTTTTCGTCGGTCTTGGAGAATCAGACCATTCCACAATGCAGCAAAGTGGCACTAAGTCTTCCTTTTGAATGATATATTGCGATACAACGATGCCACAAATATAAATTAAGAGTTACGGCGGTCATTAAAATAATTATATCCGATATGATAGTTTAATCCTTTCTCAAATACAACAAATCTGCGGCAGATCACATTGTAAGATATAACGCCTGTAGAGTCTGAAGTGTGATTTTAGTGAATATTTAATTGGAGGTAAACTCTTTCTCACACAATTTTTCACAAAGTTGTCTTCGTCAGATATATGTAGTCATAAACCGTCTGTATCGGGGAAAGGAAAAAGTTTGGAGAAAGGAGCTACAGAGAGCCTAACAAGTCGTTTTTCTCCGAAACAGAAAGGGTCAATCTTTGAGGAAAGATGAGCTACAGAGGCCCCAAAAGCTGTCTGTATGAGGGAAAGGTTAAATGTTTAGAAAAAGATGAGCTGCATAGGCCCAACAGCCGTCTGTATAAGGGAGAAATATGGGCTACAGAGGCCCCAAAAGAAGTTGTTATTAGAACAAAAAGGGTCAATGCTTGGAGAAAGATGAGCTACAGTGTCAAGAGATAATTTGACGTTTATGACATTTTATGCAAACATAAAAACTTTTATGTATTTGTTGCAAGTAACATCATGCAGAATGCTAACCGCATATTACACCTTTAGGCTAAGGAGCCTCGTATTACACATACGACAGTTTCCAGATCCCCCAATTAGCTGAAACCAATCAGATTACTCCTGACCAATGCGGGCCAATAGAAGTGCGGGGTCAACCACCTTGTATTTCTCTTGCTCAGATCGCTACATGCTTTTGTTTTGAGGACATTATTTAACGTTTAAAGTATTTCCTCGACCATTGAAAGGTTCGTTTGAAATACATTTAACAGGATTTAAACACAAAGCAACTCACGGACTAACCGTTTCAGGTATGCGACACGGTTTTAGTGCTAGATTAGTGTGTTTTCCTTTGGACTCGACCCGGATATTTTCTAGGTCACCGACGCTACACAAAGCGGTGACGTCACATGCAAAGATGGCTGCGCCCTTGGAACAAATTCAATTGTTCGGTCATTCATTCGTACGGAGACTTAAAGACTTCATCCGAACAAGTGATGACTTTACCTTCACTTGGGATCTACAGGGTCCTCCCCTGATTCAATATTCTGGATTTTCAGGTGCGAACTTAGAAAGATTACGGAGCAACATTGACGCGGTACAAGACTTTGACCCCGATGTTTTATTTCTGTTTGCGGGAACGAATGATTTATTTCACGCTGAGATGTCTCCTTTAGAGCTAGCTGGTCAGATCATCGATCTCGTCAGGACTTTGTTGTTTTCGCTAAATATCAGGAAAGTGGTAGTGATATCAATTACTCATCGTTGTCCATCTACAAGAACAAGATATTCGGTAAACACGGATTGGTTTAATAACAGAGTCGATCAAACCAACATTGAACTTTCGAAAGGACTTCATTGTCTAGACCAGGGGCGCACCTGTCTGTGGAGACTGAAAGGTGTTTGGTCTCATTTGTCTACGTCGGGTCAGAAAAAAGTTATCACTAACTTAAGAGCAGCCACAGTCGCTATCCTGAGACGGTCGATCTGTGCTTCACCATTGGATTAAGATATATATTTTATATTTCAATCTCAATTTATCACTTCGTTTTGCTTGATTTACTACAATATTCTTCACCTAGTTTCATAGTATTTCACCTGGTGATGCCTGAATGGTCTATATCTTTTCATAAACAGGACCAAGTCCTTTTTTATGTTTCAGTTTTCAAATTTCCTGTTGAATACTGGATGCTACACACTAACCCGTTATCAACGTTGATGTCGGGCACGGTGCTCTGGACCTATGTTTTGCCTCTACATCACAGCGCTCTGTGATTTGGCTACTACATACAATTAAGTATTGTAGGTTTCGATCTTCTGGTGCAGGGGCCCTGTATCATTTCATACCAATATCCGTTCATTACAACGCTTTTGTATGACACTATGCTATACGGAACCAAGCGCTTCTTGGTTTGCCTATTGAGATACTTTATTGGTTTACACCCTTATTTGCTCAGATTTGACATAACTATTTGTTTTCTTATGTGGAAAATTACTTTTGGCATTTTCAATTAAATGCCCATTCTCCACTCTTATGTGGTATTTTCCATTCGGCATTTACAATTAAAATGCCCTTTTTCATTCAATCTATTCTTGTGTTTTCACTTATGTCATACTAGTACAACCGCTCCTGGGTCCTGTGTCACCTCCTTCTTAAACATAACGGAACAAAACATAAATAGGGTTGTTTCGGAGGTAACAACTGTGTACAATGTGGACGATATATAGAATGTTCCTCAGGCTACCTGGCCTCTGTTGATCTGTGACGAAGTATCAACTCTATGGTTTCGGCTCAATCTTTGGTATGTGGTTTCAACTGTCTGTAACGATGTTAAACCTATCTGTTCAGCGTATGGGATCTGGAACGGTGTTGAACCTATCTGCCCAGCGTATATGCTCTGGAAACCAACAAAGCTTCTGTTTGGAACCGTCTCTTCTTAACCAACTCTTAACTCTCAGAACCCTGTGTGAAATATCTTAGTGCTGAACCGATGCCGAACCAGGGATGTAGATTCGAGTTGCTCAACCGAAGTACTGATACTCTTCTGGTACAGCGGTCGGTAGACGTTTAAAGCTTTGATACAGAAATCGCAGTATTTCGTTATGAACGATAACGAAACGGCTCTCCCGGTTTGAGTATATGCAATATATATACTATTCTTATAAAACGTTTTATAAGGGCTTTGTCTGAACAAAAATTAAAGATGAAAATTGATCGAGACCATCTTTCGATAAGACACTTTCATACATACCAATTTATATATTAAATTAACCTTTTAATATACAAAAAACATGAAACTAAAGTTACATAATAATAAGTCAGTTAAAATTCAACAGTTTGTATTTTATTAACGAAAGTCATTTCAGAAGCAAAGTAAACTTGGTACTACATTGACTACATAACATATTATTCTGACATACAGAGGCACCGTAAGTCGTCTGAATCAGGATATAATGGGTAAACTTTTTTCAGGGAAAGGATACATGTTTGGAGAAAGATCGACTACAGAAGCCCACACAGACGTTTTTATAAGGGAACAGATAAATAGTTGAAGAGAGAAGAGCTATAGAGGTCACAAAAGTCGTTTTTATGAGGGAAAGGATACATGTTTGGAAAAAGATAAGCTACTAAGACGCCAAAAGTCATTTTTATCAGGAATTAAGCCGCAATGCAGTTTAAAACGTATCAACCAATATCACACTGTGTTTAGGCAAGTACGTGTAATCTGAATGAACATTTTGATATTATCTGTGGTGGGGTGATAGCTGAAATTTGTTTAACCCTTTCCTACATGCATACGCTTTTTGACTCCTTTGTAGCAGGCGATTCTTTACATCATTGTTGATAACATTTACATGCTATTTACAGCTATAAATTTAAATTATTATGACGTAACATGAAAATATTGTTTTTATGTTTATCTGTTACAAAAACCATAATCAGCCTGTGCAATGTGCCATGCCAACATGACCACCGCCAGCGGGGATCTAACCCTTCCTAAATCTACAACGCATTCAACTCGGCCATAAATATAACCAACATATTTTTACAAGTGAAGAAAACGATCAAGAGATCAGGCTTTGCGAAGGGTGGTTGTGATTTACAGTTGTCGCAAATAATGTGGCCGGATTTCTTGTGGTGCGACACATGGCTTCTTATTGTATATGTTACCTTTGTCATATAAAACGGGGCTTATTCGTCTGACCGCTATGTATATGAATTTTTAAAACGTTACATGACAATGGAACCCCTGGCACAAAGATTGAATTGTTGTGAACAATACATCATCGTCATAGTTATGTATATCTAGCACAAATGTCGAGTTCAGATAACACAACATCTCTTTAAAGTAGGGATGGCAACGATTAATCGGTTACCCGGTTAACCGTATGTTTTTCGATTAATCGGTTAGTAATTTAGGTAACCGAGTACTCGGAAAAAAAGATAAAATATATACACAGTTGTGTTTCACCTTTTGTTCTTTTCAATTTGTCACACGTAACTGACCAGAGAGGTTAATTATTCACACCTCGATCGGGAGTGTTTACATTACTGCGAAAACAGCCGCACTTGATTGTATTGATTATCGTTTGTTTGTGTAGTGTTAATCGAAAAATTGTCAATTAAAGGACGGTTTGTTTCATTTAAAAAACCCTTTGAATTCTAATAAAGGCAGAATTTATATGATAATGACTTATAAATTATATTCGGCATTTGTTTTGATAATACAACTAATTGGAATGAATGTGATACATTTGAATTGTTGTTTTTGAAGATTTAAAGAGTAATTTGAAGTTTGTAACACATTTTCCCCTGAGTTGGTATTTAAAGATATGCAGCTATGTACCTCTTTCAATCGACATATTATAAATCGAATAACGGTCACTTCGTTATAAAAAGATCTACATAATATTGCCATAATGCCGCCTGCTACATCCTTTGTCTGGAAGTATTTCAAACGCTGTGCTGAGGAAACAAAGTCAATGATGTCATACTTGACACTTATTCAATTATACATAGTAAATATTTTTTTAACTGTAAATTAAAAAAATAAAATTAGAAAAATTGTTTGACATGAATGAAAACGTTCCGATAACGACATTCTAGTCTGATTTATACATGACCGGGAAATGCAAGTTAAAACAACAACAACAATAACAAAACCCGGAAGCAAGTGAATATTTATTTTCTATGAATCTATACGGTTAACCGAGTAACCGGTTACACAATTATACGAGTAACCGGTTAGTAATATCGGTAACCGTTGCCATCCCTACTTTAAAGTCAGACCAAAATACTTCAATGTGCGTATATTGGATCTGACGACACTGCGTGGAACTAGAAAAACGTGTTAGACCAAGAGCACTCGCCCGAGCGACTGTTTTGTTTGGTGACATATGTATACACCCCTGGTACATGATCCAGGAGACCTGTGCCCGAAACCATAACACTTCGAAGGCCGTATCTGTGCTCAGAAATCAACTCCATGCTTAAAATAAGAGTTCTAGTTTGAATCAATCATACCCATGAGCGCATATTCTGAACACTGAGCAAACTTGTATAGTTTTTGAGTCGGATGGAAATCACCTTTTTCCCACGTGGACAATATGCCAATGTTGTTCTTTTTGTGTTTTAATACTGCCTTTGTAGATGGTAAGTTCGTAATATTCAAGAACATATCAGATTTAAAATAAGGTTAATCTAAAGATATTGTTAAATCTTACAACATTTTGTCGTTAAACCATTGTGAATTAAACTCAGTGTCGTTGACAACAGGATCACGTTTAATTCCGTATGGATGTTTCCGTAAAAACAAACAGTCGAATACGAAAAAAGACGAAAACGAGGCTCTAGTGAAAAGGCGGAAATTTAAATTGCTCGCCAAAAATAATTAGAAAGCGGATATTTCGTGAAATTTTAGTGAAATTTTGGACTATTTTTCAAATATAGTGAGTGTTAAAAGTGTTTAGAATACGAGATGGCAACAACTAGTGACAAAATCAAACCAAAACAGAAAAATGTCAAGTTGACTCCGAACAAAGGAATGGTTGGCGCAGTGGGTGGGGTGACGACCACAAATGTTCAAAAACAAAAGCTCGGTGTTTTAACGAGTGCAAACATGAATGTTACTAACAACAATCCAAACTATAGTCAAAGTTATTGTAGTGATCTCCACTTACCTCAGCCATACCAACAAGCTCCTTCCTTAAATCCCAATCAAACTTTGCATCCAAACATTAGTCATGCAACAAACAGCTATGTTGCTCCTAGCAGTGATAATATACGTTACAATTCACACTTTTATGACAATCCAGGTGTGCGCCCATCCTACCCGGTGCCCCATCCAGTCCCTCAGTCATTTCAGCAACAACTGCAGACCCCACAACAGTGCCAATCACCAACACAAAGCCAGGACTTACAAACATCCATGCTCATAGATATGATGTCAAAGCTTGACAATCGCCTCCAGTCTATTGAGGATAACATATCAAAACTTGGCTCGATCGAACGTGAAGTCTGCCATATACGATCGGATATGACAATGATCAAAAACGAAAATGCAGCCATAAACATCAAATTGAGTGATATGGACACATTCTGCCAACATTTCAGTGATATCACAGATGAATTTAAAACACATAAATCCAGTTGTGTAGCTTCCTTCAAACAAATTACAAATGTAAACAAAAATCTTGAGCACAGTGTCCGTTCACTACACATAGACAATACACAATTATACGAACGTGTAACTGATTTACAGTGTCGGAGCATGCGTGATAATCTTGTTTTTATTGGCCTGAGTGAACACAGCGGCGATGGACGGGAAAATTGTGAGGACACGCTCCGATCATTCCTCAATCAACACATAGAACAGGACGAAACAGTAAACAAAGACAATAACATAAACATTGGTGACATACAATTTGACCGAGTACACCGCATGGGAGGCCCGTCCAGAAACAGAAAAACGCCCCGTCTAATAGTTGCAAAGTTTTCGAAATACAAAGACAAAGAACTAATTCGTGAAGCGGGCGTAAGACTTAACATGAAAAAGGGCACATACTACATCAATGAACAGTTTCCGCCCGATGTTGAGGAGCGACGCAAAGTACTTTTTCCCATTATGAAAAACTTTAAAAGGAATCAAAACAATAGATGCTCACTCGTGAAAGATAAACTGTATGTAAATGGCCTTTTATACAATATCGACAACGATCGACTCGAAAACCCGAGACCACAAAACGTACAAAGTAATGACAATACTCGTTACAGTGCTCCTTTTAAAAGCCACGACAGGTCACGTGACACCCAACAGCCTAACATTCTACATAGGGCACCGGTCAACTTTGCTTCAAACAACAGATTTAGCCTTTTAGATAACGCTTCCACGCCTGAACAGCCATCGGCAAGTGTTAAAAATAAAGCAAGGTCTCCGCTTGAAGATCCGTTCTTTAAACGCCAGCGTGACGAAACGGAACCCAAGACCATCGACGGCGACGAGACCCTCGGAGCGCCTCAAGTCACCTTGCAGTCAGCCGATGAACACGTGCCTATTGACGATCAATAGGCCAGACAGGGAGGTACGCCCAATTGTAACTGTCGCTATCCGGTTATATTACCGGACCATATTTCGAACAATAGAAATCGTGTAAATAGTGAAAATAAACAATGTAAAAACATAAGAATGGTATCGCTAAATACATGTGGTTTAAAATCAAGACAATTGTATCCAGATTTTTGTTCTTTTGTTAACAAATACGATATTATAGGTTTTCAAGAAACTAAATTGGACAGTTTAGATACAGTAACTTTTGATAATTTTAATTTGCATTTTAAACATAGAAAACAACTCATGAAAAGAAAATCAGGTGGATTATGCTTAGCTGTCAAAAAAAATATTGATCGCTATATAACTGTTTTAGAAAGTAATAGTAAATTAGTACTTTGGTTTGTCGTATCGAAACTATTAACAAAATCCGAAGACATATTGTATGGTGTAGTATACTTGCCACCAGAAAATTCAGTCTTTGCTATTGACGACCCTTTTGCAGAAATTCAAAATGAATTGAATTCTTATACTGATAAATATTCATCAACATGTATTTTTGGTGACTGGAATTCCAGGACAAAAGACTTTCAGGACTATATAACTGCTGATTTTGAAATTTTACACGAAAATAATTTAGATGATTTATTTTACGAATTTGAAAATGAATTATTGAACTTCAACAATACAAATGTACACATTAACAGGAAAAATTGCGACTCATCAAGCAATAATTATGGTTATAAATTTATTGATTTTTTACAATGTAACAATATGTACATTTTAAACGGAAGAACAAATGGCGATTTATATGGTAAATTTACATGTAAAGGTGTCAGTACAGTTGACTATTTCATATGCTCGTCAAATGTATTTAAATGTATTAATTCTTTAGAAGTACTTGATCATTGTGATATGTTATCGGATGTTCACAGTGCAGTTTTGTTAGAATTTAATTTTGATAATTGTTTAAAACATGTTGATTTAGAATGTGAACCAAAGGTCAAATCATGGGATGCTTCAAAGGCAAACCAATTTTCAGAAAATCTAGATATTAATGAGATTAACAAAATATTTGATAAATTAGGTCATTTTGAAAATGATGGAATAGTTCAACAAGAAAATATTAATGATATTGTAACAGATATTTCAAACATGTTTAAAAATTGTGCAAAGCTGTCATTTGGCTTTCACACAGTTAAAAAGAGTGCACAAAATATGAAAGACACATGCAAACCTTGGTTTAAAACTGACTGTAAAAATGCTCGTAAACAATTTAATAATGCGAAATACCAATATAAATTGAGAAAAACAAATATTACTAAAAAAACATTGCAAGAATCAAGTAAATTGTACAAATCAACAATGCATAAATGCTATGTAAAGTATAAACAAAGTAATGTTACCAGATTGAATAATTTAAAAACAAATAAACCTAGAGAGTTTTGGAAATTATTGAAAGGTAAAAATACAACAAAAATGAATGCAAGTCTGAATGATTTATTTGAATATTTTAAGCAAATAAATAACAGCGAAGATAATGACAATACATTAAATAACGATAATTTACCAAATGATATAAACGAACAATTAAATAGTCCTATAACACTATACGAACTAGAAAATGCTGTAAAAAAGCTAAAGAACAATAAATCCAGTGGAGTAGATGATATTGTAAATGAACAAATCAAAATGTCTTTAAATACAACCAAACACATCTTTGTTAAATTGTTTAACATAATTTTTGAATCTGGATTTATACCGAATGTGTGGTCAATCGGAGTAATACATCCGATTTTTAAGAATAAAGGTGACTCAACCGATCCTTTAAATTACAGACCAATTACTTTACTAAGCTGTTTAGGGAAATTATTTACTGCTATTTTAAATACACGGCTTGAAAAATACTCATCAGATTATAATGTTATAAATAATTTTCAAGCAGGTTTTAGGAAAGGCTTTTCCACAGTTGATAACATGTTTGTATTAAATACGCTTATTGATATCCTTAGGGCGAACAAGAAACAATTATTTTGTGCATTCCTAGATCTAAAAGGGGCATTTGATACTGTGTGGAGAGGTGGTCTTTGGTATAAACTAATAAACAGTAAAGTTAACGGGAATGTTCTCAACATTGTGCGTAATATGTATCAAGATGCCAAATCTTGTGTATTCGCTAATTCTAAACACTCTGACTATTTTAATTGTAGCGTTGGTGTTAGACAAGGAGAAAATTTATCTCCTCTGTTATTTTCATTTTACTTAAATGATCTTCATGATTATTTCCAA